>WSYQ01000789.1:0-50842 GCA_011426435.1 Lysiphlebus fabarum
AAATGTCCTTATTTGGTGTTCAGCACATATGGTAACCCTACGTATGTTTAATGTTGAGGGATTACCAGCACAAATCAAAAACACGATAGAGCTTTGAACTTTTTTGGTAGGTTAATGAAATAATTCTATATACGCTCAAATTTTTTCATAATTTTATTGTGACTTGGGAATTAATTAGAAATGTAGGCTACTTTTTTAGGGTTAAACATAGGTTCTTATGCGGAGAGTCATTTTCGATTTTTTAAAACGTGGTCAGCGATATAATGAAAACAGGGATAGGCTGATGAAAAACTAAAGAAATATAAAAGAAAAAACAGGTAGCTAAGGAAAATTTTGATATAATCTTAATTGAGGCTTTCAGACTGTTTTATTTAACAATAACTGTTTGAAATTTAAAAATTACTGATATTTTGTCTCGTTTGACAGTTTAGACACACACCCACAAAAACTCACAAAGATTTGTTGTTATTTATTGTCACGTCTACACTCTAAATTCTATATTTCTCTCTGTCGCACGGCTTATAACAGATAAACATATACATATAAACTTCAGGAGTGAATACACCAAAATAATGCTGCGTTGAAACCAAGAAGACTAGAAACCAGGAGAATCAACTTCGATGGAAGGGGTAAATATTTTTGGCTTGATATACGTCGTAAATGTAGAGTGCGCCACTTTAGTTATTCAATTCCGCAATACGTAATGCACTGTTTGTTTATTTCCACACCCCTCAGCCGGCCTTTTTAAAATTGCATTGAAAATAAAAAATTAATAATTTTTTTTAATGAATACGACAAGATGCATAATTATTGATTTTGAATGTCATTTTCAAAGATCAAAAGACTAGAGAGACAAATACAATTAGATAAATAATTTTTTGAAGAATTATTCTACAAGTACTTGTACTGCTTTTTTCCAATGCATTTGGAAAAAGATAATTTATTAAACAATTATTGCTAGGTGGAATATTTTTTTTAAATAACCAAATAGCTTAAGAATAAGATGGACTTAAAAAGAGACAATTATTGTTAAATGAAAAGCAGTTATTATTTAATAAATTATCTTCTTTCTTAGCCAGTTGTTTATTTAAAAAAAATTTCACTTATTTATTTGATGAAATATTCAATGTATCAAGAAAAATCTTTTACCCAGCAATAATTATATCAATTTTGGAATATAATTTATATAGTGATGTAAGCAGATACGATATCGTATTTAATACGGTATTAATACGGTATTAATACCGTATTAATACCGAGCGCAGAATACGCTACAGATACAGATTTTCCATGTAAAAATACGGTATCTGCCATTTGATACCGAAATACACCTCTATAGATGTAAAAATAAAGGCCCTTGTCGACTAGCATAGTTTTTCTAAAGGCCCTTGTCGACTAGCATAGTTTTTCAACAAAGTTCTATGCCATAGCACTTTGGTCACTATATATCACCAAAAACTCACTAAAAAATGGCCGCTGAGGACTATGCTGGAAAAATGCTGCGTGCAGCATTTTGAGCATAGTTCTGCTAACTTCACACTCGTTTTTTTAGATGCAGCCAACTTTGAAAAAAAAAAAAAAAGCGGCATTTATAGCTTCTTTGTTGTTCTTTGTTTACAGTTGTTTACAGTCTACATTAATTGATTGATTGACTGTCAGAATATCGTATTGTCATTTGTCAACAAGAGTAAACAAATAAAAAAGGTTATGCGTTTAATTATTTTTTGTTGTGATTTTACGAATGTTGGTATAGCTGGAATCATTTCAATAAACGATTCTATGGCATAGCGCTTGGGTAGAAATAGTTCAGCCGTGACGGCTATAGGGCGGCGTTATAATCGTTTATTGAAATGATTCCAGCTCTACCAACATTCGTAAAATCACAACAAAAAATAATTAAACGCATAACCTTTTTTATTTGTTTACTCTTGTTGACAAATGACAATACGATATTCTGACAGTCAATCAATCAATTAATGTAGACTGTAAACAACTGTAAACAAAGAACAACAAAAAAGCTATAAATGCCGCTTTTTTTTTTTTTCTCAAAGTTGGCTGCATCTAAAAAAACGAGTGTGAAGTTAGCAGAACTATGCTCAAAATGCTGCACGCAGCATTTTTCCAGCATAGTCCTCAGCGGCCATTTTTTAGTGAGTTTTTGGTGATATATAGTGACCAAAGTGCTATGGCATAGAACTTTGTTGAAAAACTATGCTAGTCGACAAGGGCCTTAAGGTATCAATAGGTGCTTTCTTTCACTAAAATCTTCACCTGGAGCTCCTGGTGAACGCCATCTATTGGAATATAGAACACCATCTGTCAGCACATTTGTAAAGTATAATTTTCTGAAAAAAAATGGCTGAACATTGGCGTCAACTCAATTATTGATTTGTTATAATTAAATTGTTAGGTTAATCGTTGTTAAATGACAACCGAAAACAATAACAAATAAATAATTGAGTTGACGCCAATGTTCAGACATTTTTTTTCAGAAAATTCTACTTTATAATTGTGCTGACAGATGACGTTCTATACTCCAACAGATGGCGCTCACCTGGAGCTCCAAGTGAAGATTTTGATGAAAAAAGCACCTAATGCGGTATCAAAATTTGTAAATTTTGGCGCAAGTCGCGTCAGCCATTTTGAAAACGATTGTTATTTTTATTTTATTATTTTTTTTTTGTTGATAAAAAAAAAATATCAAAAGAAGCAAGATAATTATTGATACAAGGTAATAACTTAATTCAATAATATAAATATAAAATAATATATTAATAATTGAAATAATAAATTGTTAAATAAAAATAATAAAGATATATAATATATTTTTTTTATGAAATTATTCAAATAACATTAAAGTATTATATATTGATATAATTTACATAAATTATTTTTTCAAAATCATTTCAAGACTGTACCTAGAAATAAAACTTGTATTATAATAAAATAATAAAAAACTATAATAATAAATTATTTATTTAGTTATTTATTTATTTAAGTCAATTTGTAATAATGTGATAATTTATGTAAACCTTTATTTAATTTTTATTACAGATATTATTTTTTATATTATTTTTTCATTTTATATTTAATGAAAAATTTTAATAATTAATTATTTATTTACTAGAGTTGATAATTTGATTTATTTATTTTAATACTAAAAGTGTTTGAAATTTGATGGCGGACAGTAAAATCGACACTAGCGTCACACTTTTTATACCGTATTTTTACATCTATAGAGGTGCATTTTGGTATTAATACGGTATCGTACCAAAAATTCAGTTTGAGACCGTATTTTAACATACAGAAAACCTATTTAGTATTGAACACGGCGATACCCTATCAATACCGTATTAAATACTGTATTAATACCGAAAAAAAAATACCGGTATTTTTACATCACTAAATTTATATTGGCCGGAAATAGTTCACTTTACACCACCAGATGCCATGATGAATAGGTCAGATCCCTATATAAATTTAATAAAAAAATAATAATTAAAAAAATTTCTAATTATAAGAGAATAAATTCGGCTTATTAAAATGGCAGATAAAATGTAATTAAAGTGTTGTAAAAAAAATTTTTATTATTTTTGAATATAAAATAAAATTTGTTTATATTTGGGGTTGGCAGCAATGGATCACTCATTGCATTGGGTATAGGACTTTACCCTGCTGCTTACTACTGAAAATTCGTGCTTGTAATTCCTTAAAATATCAAAGTTTAATGTGAACTTATCAGCCACCACTCATTTGAACATACCATGTGTTAAACAGGATATATTTAATCTGAATATATCCTTTTCTTTTTGCTCGGACATAGACTGATCTACCCAAACTGATCTGATAAAACGCAGAGATTTGGAGAAGGGACCCCTACGTAGAGCTCTGGCCAATAAAAAAGTTGAAACAGAAAATGAAATTAAAATTTTTAAAAAATATAAGCTACGTAGTCTAGTAAGAAATCTCCAAGATCGTTAATATCTCAATAAGGGAAACACAAAATATGGTAGATTCCTTGATACTACCAGATTACTAATCTGAAAATGAAAATTAAATGATCCCGCAGGAAAGGGTTAAGAAAAAACAGTAACCTTTTCTTTTTGGGTAGAGGAAGCTAAGGAAAAGAAACATAGAAAAATAGTTTGAATGGGATAGAGTTTAGGGAATTGGTAGATTTTGTAGGGAAAAAATTAGCAATTTTTTGGTATTTTTAGTTTTTTTTTATGAAAAAGTTGATTTAATGAGAGGGATTTAAATCGCTGTCGACTGAGCGCAACATTGGGGTGTCGAGTCCCGAACGAATAGGTGTCGACGCATACGCAAGGGAAATTTAAAAATAAAGAAAAATGAACGATGCGAATAATTTATCTGTTGTTTATGAGAATGATACGTTTATGGTATTCATTCAACTGGATAGTTGAATTGAAACGTCAGCCGAGTGAGCGAACGATACTCCTATAACGAAAGCATAAAATTCTGCGTTCATTCAACGAATTGGAATTTTATGACATACACGGTCGGTAAAAAAAAACAGTATAAAAGCGCAAAAAATTGTAATAATGAATTTGAAAAGAAAGCAATTATTGAATTTAAATTAATATTTATCTTGGTATTTGATAGAAAAAAATTAGATAATAGTAAAAATGTTTTTTTATTTTTTGCATGCTCAAAATGATCAGTGTGCCCGAAATAGTCACACCTTTCTTTTTGTAAAATTAATTTTTTTTGTTCTTAAGAGGACATGATGCTCGATTTTAGTATATATTGGGTCACCGCGCGCTCCATCTATTTAGTAACGACACTGAAAATCTATACTTCGATCGGTAAAAATAAAACTTATATTTTAGGTTATTTTCCAAACCAATATTTACTGTTTTTTTTTTTTTTTTTGTTAAAAAAACATTATTTATTGTTTTTTTTTTTTTTTTTTTGTTAACAAAAAAACGTCGTGTTATAATTTAAATCTGTATACAAATCAAAGAATATCAAAGATTTTTAATTGCATTATAATAATAATTCATAATTTTTTGTGTAATTTTAAAAAAAAAATAATTATTATAAACAAATTGAAATCTAAATATTGTTCCCAATATCCAAAATTTCACAGTATCAAAACAATAATTTAAGCATAAGTCTAATTTGTTTATACGTCGCAAATTCATTTTTTTACAATAATAATGAATCAAATTTATTATTTTGTATATTTATTTAAAAAAAAAAAATAATAAACAAATTGAAATCTAAATATTGTTCATCAATATCCAAAATTTCAAAGTATCAAAACAATAATTTAATCATAATTCTAATTTGTTTATACGTCACAAATTCATTTTTTTACAATAATAATAAATCAAATTTATTATATCAAAAATTTCATTTTTGTCCAGATGTAAAGTACACACAAAAATATATATCTCACTACATAATTGTTTACATCATCTTCTAATGAAACTGTTGGATATTATGTACAGCTGGCATAGTTTGATATTGATGTTGTTGATAATTCTGTTGTTTTAAAACTGTTGTAGTGTATTTTTGAGTTGCTGATGTTGTGTTATTGGATTCCAACTGGTGGTGTTTTTGATATTGATATTTGATTTTGTTGTTGTTGATGCTAAAGGCAATTTAATTTGTTGCTGATATTATTGATACACTTTTTGTAATTAAAAAAACCATACCTATACCAGATGATAATTAAGCTAATAGTTAGGTAGTAGTAATAGTAATAATATTATTATAATAATATTATTTCGATATTTAATTATAACAAAATATTGATAACGTCGTTCTAACAACAAACTTAAATAAAAAAAAAAATTGTGAGCCATTCTAGACTCGCGGGTTAATTATGTGTAAACATCTTTGGCGCAAATATAGTTTTAAAAATGTAATTTATCTCGATCTGTTTAAGGTGGCACTTGTTTAAAAAATTGAAAAAAAAAAAAAATTTTAAAATATTTGGACTTAATGAAATTTTTATAATGGTTAAGGCCTTAAGGTTGTTTACGGAGATCTGAAATCGCACCAGATTTTTTTTGTTTTGGTCTTATTTTTTTAATGAAATAATTATCTATATTGTCAATTTTTTTAAATTTTTTCTTGTGTGTTTTTTTTGAGATATTTACTGTCAAAGTTGACAACTTTAATACACAAGGTATAGGTGTTACCTCATATTTTTATGTATTTTTATTAATAACTTTTTTAAAACGCACCAGAAAACGTTCAAATTTTAACAGTTTATAGTCCTAAGAACGACAAATTTCTTGATATAAATTTTTTTCATTTCGTCTGTTTTGTTTAATAATTATTCAAGTTTTAAAAACAGTAATTTATTGTTTTTTATAGTTTGCGCGCGTGGGGGACTCATACTTCGGCATCACTGTTTGTCTCTCCTTCGTTGTTGTTCTCTAGCGGAAAGGGGAATCAACACACAGATACTGACATACACAAACATACAATAGGATTTTTTTTATAGTGTGAAATAGCAGTGTTTCACGATGTAAATTTTGAGTACTAGCATAGTATTAGTGTATATTAGTATATACACTAATACTACAGTAGTCAATATTTCAATCAGTAGCAGCACAAAAATCTTGGGGACCCGGACATAAAATATAACGTTACGGTATATAGCGTTTTTAAGCACAAATATTCATTCTACCTTGGTTTCGGAAAACAACCTTAAGTCCAAAATCCACAAAATGTCAATTTTTTCTATTTTCTTCTTTTTTTTTTTAAATGCCAATATGGTGTGATGCCACAGTCGATAAACACGTAAACTTATTCTAACTCTTTCAATTTTTCCAAACTGCTTTTTTTTAAATGTTCTATCCAAAGAATTTGTTTTTTTTTTTTGAAGCTATAGATGAAGTGCGTGGCAACCCAACATATATTTATATTATTTAAATACTTTTTATCGCAAGGAAGAAACGAAAGAAACAAACTGTAAAGTATTGTTTTTTAATACTCTGCTTCCGATTTCGAAATTTAGAAATTTTTTTTTTAGAAACTATTTGCATCATATGTCGTAGCTGTTAATTAATTCAAATGATTAATTTAAATAATTTTTAATATATTCAAAATCAACAAATGACTTTAGGAAGACGAATGCAATTGATCGAATAATTTCTTAAACAGTAGTTGTAAAAGTAATTGTCTATTCTTTATTGCATTCTGCATCGTCTTCTGTAGCCATTTGGTTATATAAAAAATTATTCTATGTAATTTTTAATGCATTTCTAATAAGTAAATGATTATAGGAAGATAAATTCAGTTGTTTAAATAAATTTTTTTTAATTAATTCTACAGTTAGATGTCTTTTTTTTATTTTCATCCTTTTTCCTTAGCTAAGTGTTTATTTAAATAATCGATTTAGATAATTTATTTGATTATTTATCATAAACAAATGGCCAAAGATACAATTGATTAAACAATTTTTTGAATAATATTTATACAAGCGTACTTTTCTTTTTTGCAACTCCATATTTTCTATTAGTCATTTGTTCTTCAAAAAAGTAATTTATGTAAACTTAAGTGGATTTTGCAAAAACAAATGGCAACGAAGAAGATGCGATTGATCTACCAATTTTTTGAACATTAATTAAACAAGTTATCGTCATTTTTTCATTTGCACTTCTTTCCGAAGCTAATTAAATATTGTTCATTAAAGAAAATAATTCATGCAATCTTAAATGTATTTATCAAATGCAAATGTCCAGAAAAACAAATGTAATTTATTGAATAATTTTTTAAATAATAACTCTACGAGTACTTGTCTTTCAGCAACTCTATCTTCTCTATTAGTCATTTGTTCATTAAATAATTATTAACTATATTTCTTCAAAATGTATTTTAAAAAATTCAATGGCTAGGAATATACAGTTGTGATTATAATCTATAGATAAATAATTGTTCAAACAATAATTAAACTCCCGTAACCGTTTGTCTATTAAAAAAAATTATTATATAAATAATAAATATACAATGTTACTATTTTTTTTACATGATAATATATAATATAGCTATATATATTATTATTTATCCCCTCAAACATTCGATTTACTAGAAGCGACATTATCTACATTTATACTACAGAACGCTTGATGGTAACAATTACCGACGGCGCAATGTAAATATATTAAAAAGTAATGGCGATATTATTAGAAAAGGACGGCGAAAACGGATATGATGCTCTTTTTTTGACTTTTGCCTTTTACTCCATACAACTAAATCTCGGACCCGCGCCGAAAGATGTTTACACATCAAAAAAAAAAAAAAAAATGAAATAAACAATAAAGGTTATGAATAAGTTGGTCGCAAACAAGTCAACATGTATTGTCAATATTTATCAAGACAACTTAATAAGCATTACCAGGACTTAAAAATGTACCAGAAGGAACATCAACCAATTGTTGTTGGAAATAATAAATTAATTTATATAATGATATTTATATAATAATGAAAAATAATAATTAAACTCACAATTATTATTTTCAACCAATTTTGGTCGACCTCGACAACGTTGTGGTCCATCACCTATTACTTTTTGTTGAGAATTAACTTCATTTATTCTTGTTTTGTTCACCATTTAATTTATAAAAAATTATTTAATCATAAAATATAACAAAATATGAAAAATGTCAATTTGTTATAATAAAGTATAATAAATATATTATAATATATGAGCTGTCAAAAAGACTGCTTCCTTGCATTAGCATCAAATATAGAGACAGAGTGAGACATAGAGACACGCGGTTAGTTCACGGCAATGTCGCAAAGTAAAACAATATGCAGGGGCGGCTAAATAAATTAAGACGCATCCTGCTGCGAACGACAAAAGCCACCCACGTATGTAATTTATAAACAAAACTTGGACTCATAAATTTTCAAAAGTAGTTTTTTTAAAAATGACCAGTCCGAAAAATCTAAAAATTTTACAGGAGGTAGATATCACCCCCCCCCCGCCCAGAGTCGAACTTTTTCAAAGTTTACATTTTTTCTTTTTTTTTTTTTTTTTTTTTTTTTTTTTTTTTTTTTTAGTAAAAAATTGTAGCATATCTTCAACAATTCAAAAAAAAAAAATAGAAAAAATGTAAATTTCGAAAAAGTTGGACTCAAGTGCCCTCGGGGGGGCTAATATCTACCTCCTGTAAAATTTTCAGATTTTTCGGACTGGTCATTTTCAAAAAAAGTACTTTTGAAAATTTTCAGATATTTTGTTTGAATAATAAGTCTACTGGCAGAATATACCGTAAAGGCACAATTTAAAAAAAAAAAAAATCTGATTTTTTTTCAAAAAAAAAGCTTGACATCGATTTATGGGATCATTACGAAACCCCGTTTTTTTGAATTGATTCCATCATATTTTAATTGAATCATAAATAATTGGGGACGGAAGGGGTCACCAATATGTCGTGTATAATAAGGCACGGTAATTACTCTTACACACACATATATATTTCCTTTCTCATTCTTGACTCGAGGCACTACACTAAGTTTTAAAAAAAAGTATACATCTAAAAAATCTGTTTATTTTTTTTATTGAAAAGTTCGGAATCGATTTATTGATTAATGAAAAAGCCGAATATTTTTATCTTATCAAAATCATAAAATAAATTAATATATAAATTTGAGAGGTGAAGAGGTTACCTCTATCTCGTGTATATATAGGCACGGTAGTTATCTTGCGTCGTCTCTCTCTTTTTTTTCTCATACTTGACGCGAGGCACTACCGTGCCTCTTGATGTTTAAATTAATACGTAAAGATTCGGAGGTGAAGAGGTTACCTCTATCTCGGGTATATATATAGGCACGGTAGTTATCTTGCGTTGTCTCTCTCTTTTCTTTCTCATACTTGACGCGAGGCACTACCGTGCCTCTTGATCATTATGTAAATCAACAAACAGCTACGAAATAGGACGCAAATAGAAAAAAGACAATTAGCTTTATACAATTATTCTTTAAAAATTATTTAATCAATTGCAACTTTTTTCCAAGCCATTTGTTCTTGATAAATGCATGCAAAATTACATGAATAAATTTATTACGTAAGCAATTGGCTACGGAATGAGAAGCACTTAGAAAAAAGACAACTATATGTGCAATTATTCTTTAAAAAATTATTTTATCCATTGCACCTGTTCTCCTAGTCATTTATTAATTAATAATTTTGAATAGATTTAAAATTACCTAAATCAATTATTTAAATGAATAGATGGCTACGGAATAAAACGTAATTGAGCAAAAAAGACAATCACTGGTACAATTACTCATAAAAAATTATCTAAACGCAACTACATCTGTCCTCTAAGACGTTTGTTTATTATGAATAGATCATAAATTCTATAAATTAATTTTTTAAATAATCAAATTATACTACGGAGAAAAATGCACTTTGCAAAAAAAAAGACAATTATTTGTTCAATTATTGTTTAAAAAATATTCAAATATTTGCATCCTTTTTTCTAGCTATTTGTTAATTATAAATGTATGTAAAATTACATGAATATAACATTTTCTTGTATGTTAATAAAAAAATCTTAGAATTTGTAAAAAACTTCTTGATATATTAATAAACAAAGTTGTCACTGGAAAGTATCTCAGTTCTGAAACTTCCTTGAGTCTTTTTGCTTTTAAAGTTGGATGAATTTAACTTTTGACTAGCATTAATAAATAAATAAAAAACAATAAACAATATATGAAATTAATTATTTTAAATAGTACTTTTGAAATTGCTAAACTATAAAAAAAGCCTATTCCAAGTTTCAAGATGATTCATCAATTATTGAAGAAGCTATGAAAATTTATATCCAAAAAATTAATGTTTTTTTTTGAAAAAAAATTTGAACATCTTTTTCTTTAAATTAATTAATTAATGGTTTCCTAGAATAATTTATTTGAAAGGAAATCTGTATTTTCTTAATCTCTATATGATAGTATTTTTTTTTTTATTTGAATCAATTTGAATTTTCTCTAATTTTCACCTGAGCAACATTGTACTTTCTTGAGCTGCACGCGCTCGGCGAATTATTGCATCTGGACCCTCAATTGTCTTTTTTGCAATCACGTTTTATTCCGTAGCCATTTATTCATTAAAATAATTAATTTAGGAAATTTTGAATCTATTTATAATTAATAAATGACAAGGAAGGCTGGTGCAATTGATAAAATAATTTTTCAAAGAGTAATTGCACAAATAATTGTCTTTTTTTTTATTGCTTTCTATTCCGTAGCCCTTTGTTTATTAAAATAATGATTTATCTAATACTGAATGCATTTTTTAAAATTAAATGAATAGAAAAACAAATGCAATCAAATAAATAATTTTTTAAAGAGTAATTGCATAAATAATTAAATTAATTAATTAAAATTAATTGCATAAATAATTGTCTTTTTTATTGTAAATTTCATCTTTTCGTTTAGTCAATTGTTCATTATAAAATGAATAATAAATAATTTGATATGCATTTTTAAATGTCAATTAGCTATAAAGACAAATGTAATTACATAAATAGATTTGAAATAATTATTTTACAAATACTTGTCTTTTTTGCAAATACATTTTTTTTCGTAGCCAATTGTCTATTTAAAAATTATTCATTAATAATTTTAAATGCATTTTTAATTGTCTTTTGGCTAAAAAAACAAATGTCATTGCATAAATAATTTTAAAAACAGTTATTTTACAAGACTTGTCTTTTTTGCAAATGCATTCTTTTTCTTAGCCAATTATTCTCTTAAAAATTATTAATTTATATATTCAAATGCATTTTAATATCCAATTGGTCAGAGAGACAAATGCAATTGGTTAAATAAATTTTAATACAATTATTTTACAAGTACTTGTCTCGTTCATTTAAAATTTAATAAATTATAATTTTGAATACATTTTAATATCTGATTGGCCAGGGAAAAATGCAATCGATCAAATATATTTTTAAATAATTATTTTACAAGTACTTGTCTTTTTTGCAAATGCATCCTTTTTCATAGCCAATATTTATATTTTTAAATGAATTTTTTGAAGAGTAATTGCACTAGTAATTGTTTTTTTCTATTTGTATACGGAGAACAATTATTGGTAAAATCTACAAAAAAAAAAGTAAAATTTACCTTTTTGAAGTGAAATGAGGGATACCAAGCGACAAAAGGTAAAATTTACCTTTTTTTTGGGTTAAACTCTAGTTACCATTTCAAAATGTAATAATTACAGTATTTTGACGCAAAGTTTGTGTTACTTTTTTGGAAGGTAAAATTTACATTTTTTTAGCGTTAAAGATATATCACTCCTGCAAGATGTGAAATTTACCTTTTCCAGGGTGGTAAATATTCTTAATTGTTTAAAAAAAAACAAGAAATTTTTATTGCTTAGTTTTTTTATTATTATTAATTGTTTATTCTTAATTATATCACCAAATAATCTATGCGTGAACATAACACTTTTGGGTTTTTCTTTTTTTTGCTTGCCTGGACGCTGACTCGAACCCACGACCGCGAATTCCTAACCGATTCTAAACCTATGCTTTAACCCACTTAACCACAGACGCGTTATATTCAAGAGAAGTGTTTTTATCTACTTCTACAAACGAAGTCATTTTTGTATTTTTTTAAATTTGACATTAATTAGATTTTTATGAATATACTCATGTAAATATATTGAATTAAAAAACTTTATTGCGTTTATTTATGAAAAAAAATATTAAGCAAATAATTGAAGGAAATTCCGTATAGCTATTTGCGTCCATTTAACAATAATATTCTGGCATTTATTTATTAAAAAAATAAAGAGCAAATAGCTAAAGGGAAAGTATGGATATGAAAAAGATGTAGCTAAGGAAAAGGATGGACTCAAAAAAAATATCCCAGGAATAATTGTTTAATAAATTGTCTTTTTTTGAGTCCATCCTTTTCCTTAGCTACATCTTATTCCGTAGCTATTTGTGTCCTTTTAACAATTATATTCTGGCATTTATTTATTAAAAAAAATAATGAGCAAATTACTAAAGGAAAATATAATTAACCTATAAAAATGCACATTTTGCATGATTGAATTGTGTTTTTTGTTTTACATTTTTAAACAGTAACTTGTGCTTTTTATGAGGGTAAATTTTGCCAGATTAATTTGTGATATATTTTTTACAAAATAAAAAGTAAAATTTACCATAAAAAAAGTAAAAGTTACCTAAAAAAGTAGTAAATTTCACCGAATAAAATTGTAATTTTGGTTTTACATTTTTATTGGGTAAAAGTTACATTATTTTGCCACAAATTAAATAATTACTAATTTATTCTTTGTTTTTCAAATTTTAATTTTTTTTTTTTTTTAATTCAATAGAAAAAACTAAAAACTAATCTCGCATTTAAATTTTATTAACAATATTAAAAATGTTTTTTTTTTTTATCATTTATATCAAATTGAAATTAAAAAAGGGATCAATGAATTAACAATCATCAAAATTTGTGATCCGCATTGATAAACAATTATTATTTATTAAAAAAAAAAAAGCAGAGATACTCAGTTTGATGAAAAAACAAAAAAATTAATCTTGCTTGTAAATTTAGTAAACTGATTTGTTAAGGGTCACCAATCTGTCGTGTATAATAAGGCACGGTAGTTACTCTTACACACACATATATATTTCCTTTCTCATACTTGACTCGACGAACTTCCGTGCTTCTTGATTAATAATTCTATATATATTATGTATCAAGAGGCACGGTAGTGCCTCGCGTCAAGTATGAGAAAGAAAAGAGAGAGACAACGCAAGATAACTACCGTGCCTATATATATACCCGAGATAGAGGTAACCTCTTCACCTCCGAATCTTTACGTATTAATTTAAACATCAAGAGGCACGGTAGTGCCTCGCGTCAAGTATGAGAAAAAAAAGAGAGAGACGACGCAAGATAACTACCGTGCCTATATATACACGAGATAGAGGTAACCTCTTCACCTCTCAAATTTATATATTAATTTATTTTATGATTTTGATAAGATAAAAATATTCGGCTTTTTCATTAATCAATAAATCGATTCCGAACTTTTCAATAAAAAAAAAAACAGATTTTTTAGATGTATACTTTTTTTTAAAACTTAAATACAATTTTGGAAATTTGCTTTTTTTATGATAAATATTGAAAAATATCTCAAAGTCCAGCGCAGTTCGACAAACATTATAAACCAAAAATTCAGATCCATTATCGTTGAATTAATATCAAACATTTAAAAAGAAAAAAATTTTCTTTCAATGCATATTTTTTTTTTCTTAAAACTTAGTATTCAATATTGCATTGACATCTAAAAGATAGTGCGTGCGAAAGAAGACTAGAAGACTAATACAAGAGGACCAACTCTCCTCAAAAAACCGTATTGCTATATGGTCGCCACATAAACGAGGGGCGCCACGGTATTCTGGTAACGTGCATTGGGGTCCGTTCGAAAAGTAACTCGGAAACCCGGAAGTTCAAGATTGTGATCATAGAAAATTTTTGATATTTTGTTGTGGTAAACATGATTTTTTTTATTAAAAATTGTGATGACAGGTATGATAATAATTGATAAGACATTTTGTCATGAATTTGTATAGGTACAAACTACAAATCAAAAAAATATTCTATTGTTTAATTACTAATAATAATTATAAAAATACTTTTCATAAGTAACAAAAGTGAGTGGCCTGCAATATGGCCGTTATTACAATCAATAGTCTACAGTAACCTTTAGTTACTTTTAAGTTTATTTTATTCCTATATTTTTTCGTCTACTGCGCTGCTTCCGAGTTTCCGAGTGACTTTTCGAACGGACCCCAGTTCGTACAACTTTATTCTACAATGCGCAATACAAATACAAACATACTTATTATTCAAATAATTATTACTCTTTAAAAAATTATTTATGAGAGTACATCCTTCTTTCTAGCTATTTGTTTATACTAAATGCATCAAATTTACATAAATTTTTTTTTTTTCAATAAAAAATGCTTATAAAAAAAGACAACTACTTGTTTAATTATTATTCAATAAATAATTTTATCAATTGCAATTTTTTTCTTAATGATTTGTTAATTATAAATGCACGTAATAAATTACATAAAATTTTTTTTTTTCAATAACCAAATGCCTAAGAAAAAACAATGTATTAGAAATTCAGAAAAAATACGTTTATTTGTTCAATTATTATTTGAAAAATTTTTCAAACAAGTGATTTTTCAAATAAACTTCAAATTTTTTATACAGACAAGATAGGAAGTTCGTTCTCTTGTAGTTTCTAGTCTTCTTGTGCGTGCGCCACATGTTGTTGATAATAAAATAAAATTTAAATTCCATATTTTGTCAATTTTTTTAAATAATATTGTTAATCGTTTGAATCTAGATAGATAATAGTGAATAAAAAACAAAAAACTTTATAGCTACGCAAGGTTGTTCTAAAACATAGTATTTAACATTGCATCGACAGCTCAAAAATCTCCTAGTATTTACGTTCCAATTAAAATATAAGAGTTTTCTTATCATTTAATAAATCACTATCAAACATTTTAATTATAAAAAAAAAAATTCTCTTTCGATGATATTTTTGTTCCAAAACTTAGTATTCAATATTGCATTGACAGCTTAAAGACCGTGCGTGCGCCATATGTTAATGGCAAAATAAAATTCAAAATCCAGAAAGATAATGGTAAATAGTGTAAAAAAACTTCATTATGGTTACGCAAGGAACTACCGTTCTAAAACATAAGGTGTGTTCGTTCACTATTTACACCGAGCGTATGCACGGAGCGTATGCAAGGAAGCGCTAGAGTCGTGCGGTCATTTGAAGAAACTTTTTTAATAAAATTTACTATTTATTTATTGTTATTTGTTTTTTTCAGTTCTTTTGCTGTCTTTCATAATTATTAATTGCTAATTAGTTATGGTGTTGTTATTTTTCTTTCCGAATCCAATGCGTTCGTAAATTTTATCAATAAAGTTTCTTCAAATGGCTGCACGACTCTAGCGCTTCCTTGCATACTCTCCGTGCATATGCTCGGTGTGAATAGTGAACGAACACACCTATAGTATTCAACATCGCATTGTCAGCTTGTAAATTTCTCAATATACCTTGTATTCACTTTTACGGAATATTATGCCCTCTTGTGGAGGTAAAAAGTTTTATTGAGAAATTTTTCAGTGTGTGGGCGTGGATCGTGCTAATTTGCATATTCATCAAAAGGCACGGTAGTGCCTCGAGTCAAGTATGAGAAAGGAAATATATATGTGTGTGTAAGAGTAACTACCGTGCCTTATTATACACCAAATATTTTGCCCCCTTCGATCTCCAATTTTTAGAAATTTAATTAAAATATTATGAATTCAATTAAAAAATATGAGGCTTTGTAATGATCCCATAAATTGATGTCTAGCTTTTTTTTAAAAAAAAAATCAGATTTTTTAGTGCTATATTTTTTTTTTAATTGAATAATTAAATTAACAGTTTTGCGCTTTTTGCTGAGAAACCAGATTTTTAATTTTGTTAAGTTGGTAGTACGGTATAAGATTATAAAATTTTTTGAAGTGAAACTTCTTTTTGGAGGGTAGGTGGAAAAAAAATTCGTCACGAAAATCGGGGACGGAAGTCGGGGACGGAGATTGAAACACAGTATACATAGACAACGCAACAGGCAACGCAATATACAACGAGAAATGAAACACAGTACACATATAGCATAGGCAACGCAACATGCAACGAGAAATGAAACACAGTATAGTATAGTCAAGAAGACTAGAGACCAAGAAGACTAGAGACCAGGAGAATCAACTATAAGAGTGGAAGTGGCTTGATATACGTCGTAAATGTCGAGTGCGCCACTTTAGTTATTCAATTGCGCACTACGTAATGCGCTGTTTGTTTATTTCCACACCCCTCAGCCGGCCTTTTTAAAAAAATGCATTGAAAATAAATAATTAATAGCTAAAGAATGAGATGTAATCAAAAAAAAAAAAATTTATTAAATAATTATTGCTGGGTAAAATATTTTTTTTGATACATGGAATATTTCATCAAATAAATAAGTGAAATTTTTTTTAAATAAGCAACTGGCTAAGAAAAGAGATCTACTTAAAATTCTCTTTTTAAGTCCATCGTATTCGTAAGCTATTTGTTTATTTAAAAAAAAATATTCCACCTAGCAATAATTGTTTAATAAATTATCTTTTTCCAAATGCATTGGAAAAAAGCAGTACAAGTACTTGTAGAATAATTCTTCAAAAAATTATTTATCTAATTGTATTTGTCTCTCTAGTCTTTTGATCTTTAAAAATGACATTCAAAATCAATAATTTTGCATCTTGTCGTATTTATTAAAAAAAATTATTAATTATTTATTTTCAATGCATTTTTTAAAAAGGCCGGCTGAGGGGTGTGGAAATAAACAAACAGCGCATTACGTAGTGCGCAATTGAATAACTAAAGTGGTGCACTCTACATTTACGACGTATATCAAGCCAAAAATATTTACCCCTTCCATCGAAGTTGATTCTCCTGGTTTCTAGTCTTCTTGCTAGAGACATCAAGAGTATAGTTTGAGAAAAAGAAAAAAAAAATAGGCATGCGCATAACTGAAATAAGATTATACTAGTATACTACGTAGAACACTCTCTCCAAAAGAAGTTTTACTTCTCCCGCGCGTACTCGCAACACGCACAAGTTTTTTTTTTTTTCTTTTCTCTCTTGCTTGTTTTTGTTGGCTGTACTGCAGAGTTGACATGTGAATATATGATAAATATTGCAATATTGTATATTAAAAATAATAAACATCAAATGATACACCGGTAAAATAATTATAAATAAAAATTAAACTTGATGATATATAAATTGTGTATGTTACAAAAAAAACTTTACAAAAAGATGTGATATCTAACAAAAAACAAGTATTTTGTACAAAAAAAAAGCGTCAAGTATTCAAAATTGTAGTCAATTTGTGATGTAACTTGTTTTGTCATTAATAAATTTTTTGATATAAAAAAAAATATGATACAATAAAAACCAACGAAGAAATTTTATTTTCAATAGATGTAGTTAAATCTAAATTGTTGGAAAAAAAAAATAAAATAAAATAAAAAAAATAAAATTTTACTTGACCTCGCTATACGTGAGATTGAATAATGTTGGCTTAAAATTTAATTTTTAATATAGGAAAAAACTACGCGGGGTCAAGTAAAATTTTATTTTTTTTATTTTATTTTATTTTTTTCAACAATTTAGATTTAACTACACCTATTGAAAATAAAATTTCTTCGTTGGTTTTTATTGTATCATATTTTTTTTTATATCAAAAAATTTATTAATGACAAAACAAGTTACATCACAAATTGACTACAATTTTGAATACTTGACGCTTTTTTTTGTACAAAATACTTGTTTTTTGTTGTTTGTTAGATCAATATTATTATTGATATTATAAGAAATATTGAAATTCATTAAATATTTATATTTTTCGTTCAATTTTATTTTTCTATTGATATAATTACTAATATTATCATTGATATTAATATTTGTATTATTTCTATTATTAATATTAAAAATCATATTATCTTTATATTTTTCAACCATTTTACAATTCGATTGATATATTTACTATATATATATATATATATATATATATATGTGTGGATGCAGTTCGAAAAATATTTTAATCAACTATAATTCTTTCAAAAATTGATTTAACTTTCTTTTTTTCTCCTACAATTATTCGGACTTAGTGGAAAAAAATTTATATTTTAAAAATTTAACAATTAATAACTTCTGTAATAATTGTTTAAAATAAAAAAAAAAAAGAAAAGTATGTATATTGATTAGCAGAATAATTATGTAGATTTTTAATTAAAAATTATAGTTATAAAAGAATATGATTATAATTTTAATTTTGATTAATTAAACGAAAGTAGTGAAATAAAATCAGAACAAAAACTTAAAATTTTTATATACAAAGTGACTCATTTTTTCTCTTTACAATTTCAAATCAAATGAATCAAACAAACAAACCAGGTGAAATATAGGTGTTGAAATTTTTCAAATAAAGTGAACTGTTGATTGATTGATTTAATAAAAAGTCATCAGTCTACTCTTATTATTGTTGATTAAATGTGGAATGTTCAATTTGCTTAAGATGCTGGATTAAAAAAATGAGGCGGTTTTTCGACAATATTGCTATATTAAAAACTACATACTGTTAGTTTTTGGGAATTCTCAAACTTATTTTTTTTTTTTGAACTCTAAAAAATAAATTCTCTTTATCTCACCGTGTTTAACCTACAAAAAAAAAAAACAACTTTAATAATTTATTATAAACAAACACAGTTACCTAGGACAAAAAAAAATCGAAAAATAGATGTATTTTTTAGCATAGAATCGATTTTTATAATACGCCCTGATTGGTTGAAATTAATTGTCTTTATAAACTAATAACAATCGTTTTAATTTCCCTTTTTGCTTTTTTTTTTTTTGTAATCAGCGAATTTTTATCTTTAATTTGACTCTATACACTGAGAAAAAAAAACAACAAAAATTGTTGAGAAAACTAGAGAAAAATTGTCGTGGTGCACAACAAAGTAGGGGCGAAGTTGAGACTCAACAATACTTGTTAGTTAGAATAATAATATCTGTTCTACTGGTATAACAGTTTTTTGTTTTTTTTTTAAGTAAAAACGGCCGTGCTGGATAACAAAATTTGATATGCTCCAAATAAACCCTAGCGAAAATGATGACACCAATCCGACAGTCGGTTTGGGGCGCGTTCTGTAAGGGGACCGCGGTCCTTTTTGGCCATAATCAGAGTAGATCCATAAAAACTAAAAATCTCCCTAGAAATTCTTAAAAAATAATCAGTCTCATGTATATTAAACCTTTCTATGTGTGCATTGTTATTGTTGTGGATTGTGGTGCTTACCAGTGCTTACTGAGTAAAATTATTACAACAATAAATTTGTTAATAACAATTAACAAAATGGAAAAAAAAATTTCACTTCAAACACATTATCTGTTAACTGATGTAGACGGTAATGTTCTTGTTGAAAATGAACAGTTGAACTAATTACCAAGTTTATTAACAATAAAATATGAACCTTCTAAAATACCTCCAATATTCACTTTATGTTTTAGGCATTAACTTTAAAAAAAATAAAATTTACGGGCTAAGTAATTGGTATAACAACAATATACACTTACCATTTTAATTGCGACAATTTTTTTTTATGCCAAATTATTTTTTTTTTGTAATATTTTAATTATAATTTCAGTGTTTACGTTTGTTTATGTTTGTTTACGTTTTGTAATAGATAGCAGTGCTGACACCAAAACGAAATTAAATTCACCATGATAAACCACGCCTATTTTTGGTGGACCGCGGTCCTCTACGGAACGCACCCTTGTGCACTGATCTCATACAAAAACGACACACAACCAACACACGAATATAAGAATTTTCAAGTCATAAAAACAAATAGTGAATAACATTCAAAAAATAAAATATTATGTCTAAAAATTTCTAAATATTAATCTTATAAATTGAGACACAATAATTTTATTTATTAAAAAAACTCAATTATGTTCCAATATTGAAAGTAGGGTTATGTTGTCAGAATCTGTCAGAATTATTTGTACACGAATGTGAGAATTTGCAATTCTCACACAATTCCGACACACGTACGACACACGCATAGTGATGTAAAAATACCGGTATTTTTTTTTGTCGGTATTATTACGGTATTTAATACGGTATTGATAGGGTATCGCCGTATTTAATAACAAATGGGTTTTTTGTATGTTAAAATACGGTATCAGACTGAATTTTTGATACGATACCGTATTAATACCAAAATGCACCTCTATAGATGTAAAAATACGTTATTAAAAGTGTGGCGCTAGTGTCAATTTTACTGTCCGCCATCTTTTTTGCACCAAATTTCAAACACTTTTAGTATTAAAATAAATAAATCAAATTATCAACTCTAGTAAATAAATAATTAATTATTAAAATTTTTCATTAAATATAAAATGAAAAAATAATATAAAAAATAATATCTGTAATAAAAATTAAATAAAGGTTTACATAAATTATCAAATTATTACAAATTGACTTAAATAAATAAATAACTAAATAAATAATTTATTATTATACTTTTTTATTATTTTATTATAATACAAGTTTTATTTCTAGGTACAGTCTTGAAATGATAGTATCGACTATGTAAATTATATCAATATATAATACTTTAATGTTATTTGAATAATTTCATAAAAAAATATATTATATATTTTTATTATTTTAATATAATATATATTTTTATTATTTTGATATATCATATTTTTTTATTATTTTAATATATCAATTTATTATTTTAATTATTAATACATTATTTTAATAATTTTATTAAAAAAATATATTATATATTTTCATTATTTTAATATATTATTATTATGTTAAATAATACTTTTGACTAGATCAACCAGTCTTGATTAGCTTCATCACATTCGCCACCATCACTATAATCCCACTTAAAAAAATCTCATAGAAACTACGAAAAAGGATCAAATACACATCAAATGCTCATAGATGTTATTATTATTTTATGAGCATTTGATGTGTATTTGATCCTTTTTCGTAGTTTCTATGAGATTTTTTTAAGTGGGATGATCATCTCCATGAGCATTCTTGATGATATCTTCCAATTTATTTGCTATTATTGCAATTGAATGAACCAAGAGCCCTATATAGGAAAAGAAAATAACTAAACATAATTTTACAGACAATCAAACAGACAAAATAATTGAAACTAACCTCGTTTGCTTATGCCACAAATTTATTTTTTTATTTACTTTTAATTGTTGTCAATTAAATAATTTAGCTGTGGCCTAAAATTAATCAAATAGACGAATAAATTTTATATAGGAAAAATTACTAGTGTAATTTAAAAATAATTATATCTCTATTATTAAATGAAGTGATTACCTTGTATCAATAATTATCTTGCTTCTTTTAATATTTTTTTTTTTATCAGCAAAAAAAAAATAATAAAATAATAATAACAATTGTTTTCAAAATGGCTAACGTTACTAGCGCCAAAATTTACAAATTTTGATACCGTATTGATACCGTATTTTTACATCTATAGCATATTTTAAAAATATTTTTTTAAGTACATCTACTTTCTGAGCTATTTTTTTTCTATTTTTGAAATAAATAAAAGCATGTTAATAATTGTTGAATAAACAAATAGCTGCGGAATGAGATTTACTCAGAAAAAGACAATTTATTAAACAATTTTTGCTGGATAAAATATTTTTTTTGCTGCATCTATTTTCTTAGATAATTTTTCTTCAAACGTTCAATAAATAAAAGCATGTAAATTATTTTTAAATAGACAAATAGCTTCAAAAATAAGATGGACCCAAAAAAAAGATAATTTATTAAATAATTATTGCTGAGTAAAATATTTTTTTGAGTACATCTATTTTCCTAGGTATATTTGTAGGTATATTAGGATTTCGCCTCTAGTTTGTCGTGCTGGTATAACAATTTTTGTTGTTTTTTTTTTCTCAGTGTAGTATATATCATATCTTTTCTAATCACAGTGTATATATTAGGGTGGCCCAAAAAAAAAAAAAAAATTATCGGACTACCCCCTGAATTGTTTTTTTTAGCCGAAAAAAATAGTTTTGTCAAATTTTAGATTTTTATTTCGAACCTATGGGGTGCGTCATGGGGAATTTTTTCCCATGGAAATTGCATTTGAATTTTTTTTTTTTTACTCCAACTCGAATAATTTAAAAAATGATAAATAATTATCCGAACTATGAACAGCATATGAAATCTGCCTTTTTATTAAAAAATTAAGCCTTTGTTTTATTATATTTTTTTCATTTTTTCATATTGTTATAAACAATTGAAATTTTGAAAGAAACTTTTTTCAATTTTTATTTTAAAACTTTTTTTTTTATTTTACATTCATTTCCAACAAAAAAATAAATTATATGACAGTTAAATTTCCAAATTAACACATTTGTTTTTAGAAATATAACTTATAAACTTATTTTCAATTATAGTTTTTTAATGATTAATATTTTAATAATTGGGGACAATTTATTATTTGCGGTTTTGATCGATAGTTTGAAATAAATTTCCTTTTTCGAAGTGGAATTACAAGTTTAGAATTTTACATATTCTTTTGTTTAAGTTATTTGTGATAAAATAAAAAAAAAATTTTTGATACGAAAAATTGAAAAAAAAATTTTTTTTTCAACATTTTAATTATTGTTTATAACAATATGAAAAAATGAAAAAAATATAATGAAACAAAGGCTCAATTTTTTAAATAAAAAGTCAGGTTTCATATGCTGTTCATAGCTCGGATAAATATTTATTATTTTTTAAATTATTCGAGTTGGAGTAAAAAAAAAAAAATTCAAATGCAATTTCCATAGAAAAAAAATTCCCCATGAGGCACCCCATAGGCTTGAAATAAAAAACTAAAATTTGACAAAACTAATTTTTTGGCTAAAAGAAAACGATTCAGAGGGTAGCAATCAAATTTTTTAAAACGATATATTTTAAAAATTTTTAGTTCATAAATGTTGGAAATATCTTGCAATATCTGTTGTATGTTAACAGATAACAGATAACACGTATTAAACAATACGTGTCAAAGATATACACACAAAAATTCGTTGTGTAAATATTGAAAATGTATACATATACACACGTATATATATGCGTTGTCATCTAGAATCGTCAGAACGGTTTTTTTTAATTTATGTTTAGTTTTTTTGTTTAAAAAAAAAAAATAAAATATTTATGTACAACATATACGCATGTGTACATAACAACTGCCTATCGTTCATACTGATTATTTTTCACACAAACCCGCAATCATACTACTGATATTGTATTGTCTTATTATAAAAATCCCAAAAGAATACCTAGCTTTGGTATTCAGGCGGTAAATACAGGGATTTATTTACTACTGTTAGTTATCTAATTATTTGAATTGAAAATTTTGATTTAAAAAAATTTTGAAAATTTTGCCAAGAATATTGACAAAAGTAAGCATACATACTTGAATGAAGAGATAAAAGGTTTCGAAAATATACCATTAATATAATATATTGTCAAATATAATTTGACAATTATAATATTAATAATTGAAACACAAAATGAAGATCTATATATATTTTTTATATATATTATATATATTTATTTATAAAAAAGGTATAAATTCGAGGTATACATATTGGAATATATACTTATTGGAAATAATTTGAATAGGATATATCTTATACATACATTGCTCGAAAAATTTATTATATCTTTTATATATCTGATTTTACGATATTTTTGAGATTTTGTTAAAATGAGATATCTCAAATACATTTTTACCAAAATTATACGGACAAAGTTAACAAAAACAATAATTATTTGTAACAAAAAAACTTACCAGTTGAACCTTAATAAGCTTTAGATTTGTCCCCAAGTTCGATCAATTTCTAATTATCATGCCCGAGAAAGCAGCTTGAAAGCAAGACGATATGCGCTTGCCTGACTCGGTTTATATATTTTACTAATAATTCAAGAAATAAAATTTGTAATACTTATGAGGCAAACAAATAGAAGATGAATAAAAACAAAAAAAGAGATAAAAATTTGAAAATGAAATAAAAACTATATCATTTGAAAGTGATTTGATTGGTGCAGATGATTCCTTTAAAAGAGACAGGTGAAACGTGAGATGCTTCGATAATTCTCGATTATTTATAAATGGTTTGCTGCACATACTCAATTTTTTTTTTTTAAATAAATAATGATCAGTGTCATTTAAAGAAAATAATTAAAAAAATCAAATACGGTAATAGTTTCTTTTTCATTATATACAAAAGAAAAACCAAAAAAATTGAAAAATTTTTGTCAGCTTAAATTGAAAAATGATTATTTAGTTTAAAAAAAAAAAATACAATAAACAACAATATATACTATTATAACTATATATACAACTGTGATAAATTGATGTTATCTACTGCGAAATGGGTTCAATAATTTCAACATAAGCCATGAGATGTCACCTCACTCCATATTTACCCGGCAAACTAAACTATCCAAGTGTGTAATATGTGAATCACAGTGAATCTTACCATTATTATTTTATTTAACAAACTACAGTGTGTAGTTTTAAAAAAATTGTATTTTTCTAATTTGTAAAGATTAATCAAAAAAATTAAACAAAATAAAAATAAATAATCAGTTCAATTATCAATATGAAAATGGTTAAAAAAAAAAAGTAAATTAAAAACTATGAAAAATGCTTAAAAAAGTAAAAATAATATTAAGTTTCTAGCAGTTTTTAGAGAATACCCAAGGAATACGTAGCAAAATAATTATTACTTAAGTCCTGTAAATGTGTTTATTAATTCGACAATATTCGTAATGAATCGGTAAAAATCGTAAAAATGGTTGTTTGCTCCTTCTCTTTTCAAACATTTTCCATTCATTGGCCTGTGGCAAGAGAGGCAGACTAATGTCACTGTAATGTAACAAAGTAGAATAGAGAATGTCATAATAATAATGACGTGTTCTCGATATTGTGTTCCGTGGATAGGAACGAAACAATACGTAAGTTCGGGCAATCAACAAAAGAGTAAAGGACCAACAAAAAAAAATCTTCGTTTCTTTACCCTCTCTTGTATAAATTGAAAAAAAAAATAACAATATTTTATCAGACCAGTTTCTCACTGCGCTGCCAGTCAGCAATCTATTCTCTCTCATGACTGAACAAAATAATAAAAGATATAAAATATAATACCCCATAAATTAGAGTGAGATAAAACCTTAAAAATACCAAAATGTATAATAAGCACATAATACGAGAGAAGACCTCAAGCGGCAGATGCTTAGTGCTTACATAGTGCTCACCTTTAGTTTACTCGTTGACGTGTAATTGAACGGAACTCTCTTCTATTAAAAATTTCAATTTATTCTACACGTTTTCTTTTACACATTATATTTTATCAATATTTATTTGCTAATAATAATTTATTTATTTATTATTAGTATTTTTTGTACTGTCTTTACTTGACCCTATCATAATAGTAATGATAAAATGTAAATAAATAAAGTTTAATCAAATAAATACAATGTGTCTATTTTTTTGCTTTTGTTGATTATTTATTTTTTAATACAACAATATTAAACATTTTGAGTTAAAATTTAAAAAAAGTGAATTGTGCAACGGTTGTTAATAAAGTTAAATTGACAAAAAATATATTATTCTTAAATGAAAATACTGTGATATTGATATGCGAACCAATTTAATGTTTTTTATGTGTTACTGAAAAGAGTTATAAAGGCGACAAGATAGTGTCAATTGTAGTTTTCTTTATTATTTTTTTTATTTTATTTTATTTAAAAAAAACGATAGGTGTATATGATTTTTTAAAAAATCTATACGATAATATTAACAAGAAATTCGAGTCGAATATAAGAGTAAAATAAAGTTGTATTTTTACAGTAAAACAAAAAAAAATTATTTGACTGGTAGAGATGTGGCAATGGCGCTTGTGTCCGGCGAACGATGGAGTGGCTCGTCTACGCACGACCTTAGTTTGCTCGTAGTTCGTGCCCGAAGGGTGGAATAAAAATATATATTTATATAGAAAATTCATTCATTTGTATATTGATGTCAGTGCATTTAATTATAATAATGATAATAACAATAACACATAAGTAAATAATATAGTACAAATAATAAATTTCAAAAAATTCATTGTGTTGTGAAGTGGGAGTCTCGCAGGGCCTGATGGGCCTGTCATCATTTTTTTCTCATTATCGTCCGCCCCCCCACTCCTACTATATTTTCAATAATATCAACAACCTAAAACTAAAAAATTTAAAAATTGTGTCAATTAATTTATCCTACAATATTATTGTTTATGACACCTAAGCAATATTAATAAACCTATAATATTATCAAGTTAATATGGGTATATTTTTTTTTCGGAATCACACCATGAAAACTGAATGACAATGTGGATTATACTTAATTTTATATTTGTCATAATAAATTGACAGTAATTGTTTTCAAAATTCAATTGTGCGTGAGTGAAATTTATGAAGCTTAATATTCATAATTTATCAATTGGTGATATTTATGATTTATTTTAAAAATAATTAATAATTATTATTATTTGCGGAAATAACTAATCACACATGGCAATCGCAGGGGGTATTATCATCGCTGAAAGTGCATCGAGGTGCTTTTATTCAGCTGCTGGTATGCTACGATTTCTCGCAAGGCTATCAGGTAAATTAATATTATCATTATTTTGTAAAATTAACATATATAACGAAAGGTCAGTGACCTCGTCAAGAAGACTAGTAAAATCATTCTACAAAATAATTATAAATTTTTTTGTGAATAAACTAAGTGTAGCTACGAAAATTACGCAAAATTGGAGTTTATAATGCTGGACTTTTTTTTAATCAAAAAATTCATTTAAAAAAAAAATTGATAATTTTGAAACTTTCTAACTTTAATATTTATCAGATGAGAAAGTAAATTTGATGGTTATGAAAAATCAAAATTATCTTTCATTTTGACATTTTGCGAATTACTAGTCGAATAATAATTACGAGATGGAAATGAATAAATAAAACGTAGAAAGAATGAATTGTGTCACGTGATCATACTGCAACAGAGGTGCTCAATTTCGTTGAATAACTATACTTACATATTTTTTCTCAATTATTGAATGTGTATTATAGATATCCATTAAACATATAATATTATAATTTTGTAGTTTGTTTCATTCAACGATTTACTCATTTTTTATCAATGATTTTATTTTTGAATTCTATCTTTTTATTTTTTTTTTGCAATTTGACAATTTTGTTAAATTTTTTTTATTCTGCGTTATAATTTTTTTATTTTTATTTTGCACTTTGTCTGGTAAGATTTATCTTTATCTTTATAAGAGGCGAGACAGACGAGACACCGGCAATACCGAATGTGTATCTTTTTATTCCGAACGGAAATAGCCATCGTTCTATGTATCCACTTTCGACTGGTGTCACATAGAAATGCACGCGACAAAATTTATTTTTGTATATATATATGTATTTTTTTTTTTTCTATATATAAAAAACTAACACTTTCTTAAAAATTTCGGAATTTTCTCCAATGTCACGTGTGTTATATTTCTGAGACAATAAACTTTTAATATTCTAACTTATTTTTTCCTTGTTTTTTAAATCAATGTCTTGACTTTTGAAACAGCACACTGTGAAAATCAATATTAAGTGTAGAAAAAAAAATAATGTAAAAAAAAAAAAGATTAATAGGTATGCTAAGTGTTGACGTCATGTGTTTGTTCAAGGCGTTGACAGACATTCCAATTGACCTGATAAAAAAGTATGTTTTTTTTTTTTTTTTTTTTATTATCTTTTAATGTAGCTAGAACAGGTCAATTATTGAATTATTTTTTTTTTTTAAATCTACTTGACGTAATTGAGATTTCTAATCTTAACTGCAAGTAGCTCATATTAGTTTGTTTTTTTTCCTTTCGAGTAATGTGTATATAATAAGGCAGAATTATTTTATTATTTTTTTAACTACATGATTGATATATTCTTATATCTTAAATTAACAATTTAATAATAGTATATTTTATAATATCAAAAATTTTGTGTATAAAACGTACATGTTATCTAATCATTGTTCACACAATATAATCATATATTGGCCTGTGGGCTCAAGTCTAATCGATAGTTTTCTATATTTGTGTTAAAATCTAGTCATTGGTCATGTCAAAAACAAGTTAAAAAGGAAAAAGAAAAGGTTGTTCAAATAATATGCACAGTAGATAAATCTATTTACAAATAACGATGGATACTTTAATATGTCTGGATAATTAACAAAGTGATCATTACTGAAACTTGACGTTTACAAAGCTATCACCACACGGCTAATTTTTTAACGATATATAAAAAGCCACCTTTGTTTATTATTGTTTTAATCTTCTATCACTTATATATTACACTCACCTAAATATTCAGTGAAATTATGGCAACTCATGACCATTATACAATAGGATTTCTGTGAAATTATTTTTTTTTTGTTTTTTTTTTTTTTTTTTTTCTTCACTATTTTATTTTTGTGTCGGAAAAGACTGCGGCGCCTCTGATTCCTATTCAACCCAATCGGTTTATTATATTTTTTTTTTTTTGATGTGAGATTTTCGAAGATTATACATATAGTGACAAGTTGTTTGAATAATGTAAGTTTTTAGTATATTTATTTAAAAAAAAAAAAAAAAAGTGTATTTCTTTTCTATTTATTTTTTCGACCTAATTATCAATTTTTCAAAATAAATTATTATTATTATATTATTTTTTTTCTAAATGTATTTTAAGTAAAATCGTAAAATTAGTTCGTGTCGGTAAATTCACATTCGTGAGTCAATTTTATTTCTCATGATTCCAGCTGAATGTAAAATTGTTTTTTTTTTTCTCTAATAATATAAATTATATTGTAATTCTTATCCATTGTTGACAACATAACTTCATTGAAATGTCGTCAACTTTTTATTAAACAATATAATCCTCCCTTTAACATTATCAGCTTCTCTGTCATTTTATATTCATATTCTTCAACTTTCTCATCCAACCATATTAAATCACTATGTGTGTAGTAGTGCATGTGTATTTTACATTTGCACTTGGTGGTTTTCACAAAACTCAGTGTTCTGTTACTCTGAATTTTTACTGATAACTGTCTTTTGTATATATACGACAATTTCAAAGTCTTCCAACTATTTAAAAAAAAAAATTCATAAATTATAAATATAATTTAATAAAATTATTTTATATAAATACAAAATAATTAACAAATTAATAAAATAAAGTATTATAAAATGTAATTGATTTTAAAATTTCTATCAGATCAGTTTCAATTTGCAAATATTCACGAAGATTTCAACTAGAAGGATTAAAGTCTAAAATTCATGTCTCGAGACATGAATGATGATTGGAATGTGTATTGATTTTCTCGACTATAGCTCTGTGGAATCTAATCCCTTGTGAATATATTTTTTTCTTTTTTTTTACATTTTCTTATTCTTTGCTTTTCAAGATTATTCAACTTTTGTTTTATTAATTATTTTTTTTTTCTTTGTTCTATGAGCCCTATGGTTTCTCATATTTAAACTTGTATACAATCGTATATAATAATGTATACGAAAACCTTCAATTATCGGTAGAACTTCACCGCCTATCTATATATTTGAATATGATGAAAAACCACCCAAATCATACACTGTGTTTATATTCAGTTTATATATATATATACATGCTTAAACTATATTTATGCGTAAACACGTACCTCGGGCCCAAACCTCGCACCAAGGTTTGATTTCTACCAGGGACTATATACACTGATTTATATTAACTTAACACAACTTTGAAAATTATAATACGATTTCTCTGCTATGTGTATAGAAAAACGTGAAGATTAATACACTCACTACCAACAACAACATTTACAAAGCGTTGAAGCAATAGGATATATAATATAAAACTTAAATTACAAAAAATTAATTTTCATATATCTCTTTTTCATTTAATTGCTTATACTTCATTATTATTTAACAAGTGATCTCATAATTTAAAAACAATATAACGCTGAAGTTTTTTAAACAAAAAGTTTTTGATGCGGCATTCAAGACAATTTTTCGTTTTGTCAGTTAATTTTCAGACCAGATATAATGTCAATGTTTTTCAATTATGCAAGGTATAATAAAATCAACTATATATATTTGTAATTAGAAACGAAAGAAAAAAAAAAGAAGAGATTAAACAAGTGTGTGAACAACGCAGATGAGACTGAATTGAAATGCATGGAAGAAAACCGTGAGTGAGTCTATAAGCTCCAACCAAAAGCAAAATATAAAACAGAATGATCAGTGGTGGATTTTAAATTTTTTTAAGTGATATAATCACTTTAAAGTAACGATTCTGGTTCGATTTTTTTTGGATTTATATGTACACGTACGCGATACTAACATTAAATTATATAGTCACATACATTTGTGTAGTTAATAGTAAAACATAGGTCCTTGACGGGGGTCCCAATAGTTACAGAAAAGAAGCATTGGCAAAATTCTATACTTTTGATGTTTTTTTTTTTTTTTTTTTTCGAAAAACCCTCTTAGACGTAGAGACCCTGCCATGGATTCCCACTACTGACTACACACATTTGACCATATAATAATAAACTGCTGGTTAGTGTTGTCTATGCTATTTGTGTATAAAGATAGCCAAAAAATTTTTAGCCAGAACCGTTATTCTAAAGTAATTATTATGTTACTTCGAAAATTCGAAATCAAGTATAGATCAGCCTTTTTTTAATTACCTACGTTTTGGGATATACTTTTTTAATATTTAATAATATTAAAGAATTAGTCCAATGCTTTTCATTTTTAATTTATTTTTTTTTCTGTAAAACGTGCTTGGATACCTATGACTAGAATACCAGCCACAGGGTGTCCCAACTAAAATGTGGAAAATGTCCTTCCATTTTTTCATTGATATTTTTTAGAAATCGTTTCTGCATTACAAATTAGATATATGTAAGAAACTTTGAAAAAAGCGACTTTGTCATCAGTTGAAGATTTCGATTATAGTGATAAAAATAATTATAATAATAATTTTTTTCTACAAACATTGGTATTTGAAAATATATCAATAAATAAAAAAGTGTCAATAGTCAGTTTTACTGACAAATTTAACGAGACATATTTCAAACTATACGTCATCCTACTTACAACGCTAGCAAAATTTTAGAAGCGTGGCCTAAATTTAGCTCCTATGCTTTAACACAGGAAATATCCATGCTTGACAACCGAAAAAAAAAAAAAAAATAGATATATTTTCTATTATAGTTAAATAACAAATGTATGAAATCGATCATTATCTATTAAAATTTGATTTAATATAATTATTTCTTAAGGTAATGAATCATTTTTTAGTAATAAAACTTTTTATAATTGCATTTAAAAAAGTGCAAAATATAAACACTGTATTTTTTTTATTATGGTGCCTGTACTGATTTATTTTTACTTGTTAAAATCGTTTAAAATCTATGAAAATTAGTTTTTTTTTGTGTTTACTTTTTATTATTACATAAAATCTAATGTTATTTGCCGCAATGATATAAGTATAAAAAAAAACTTAGTATTTTTTTTATATAATCTATTAGTTTTTGGAAAATTTCTCAATGGATAGTCATATTCGTTTATGTTCAAAATTATTTGAGTACATTCCGCTCCCATAAGAGCCATGTATAACCCTACTAAAACAGGCCTACTTTAAAAATTAAAAAATAATATGAATATTAATACCTATATTTTGATAGCACTTTCAGATTCGTTATTATTTTATTTATATCATATCAAAAGTTCCTAACATTCTCATCAAATCGAGTTTACTAGCGTTGTACGTTAAACAATATAAAATTTATTAGAATATATATTTTTTTTAACATAAAAAAAATATTATTCGAAGGAAAAACATGAAAAAAGTTTGAGAAAAGATGGTCAATTGGATAGCCAGGTGTTTTACGAATATTATGAATTGAATTGAAACGGATTTAGTCAATCTTATGGTAATTCAGAGCGAGTCTACGTCATCACTAAAGTTTTTTTTATTTTTCAAAATTCTTTTCTGAAAAAAAAGACAGGTAGCAGTAGTAGTTTTATAATAAGTTTCCAGATGAATCACTTTCATTTTTTCACAGTTGACCCAAAAGAAATAGCTGGTATTTTCATTCATGAATATTCACTAATAAGAGGAAAATTTAACCATAAAAAAGTAACCCCCATTGTGTCTACAACAATCGCCAAGCTATTTCCCATATGAGTCATTTTTATTTCATTTTACACCGTAAAAGAAGAAATTAAATTTGCCTTTAATCTTTATTCTAAAATCTCCAGGATTCTTTGCATACTTCATACTTTTTATTGTATTTCAAAAAAATATTTATAAAAATTAGTAAATTACTAGTAGTTTACAAAATCCGAGTATGAATAGCTTTCTGTTATTCTGTATGTCGTTTCGTATTCTGTGACAAAGAAGTTGTAATATTAAGCTACCACCATCTAACTTTTTTTTATATCTAACACAAAGCATACACAATAAAAAAGAAAACATTAAAATAGTTCGAAATTAATGTGTGTGTGTGTGTGTGTGTGTGTGTGTGTGTGTGTGTGTGTGTGTAATATAGAATTTAAGTTTATTAAATTAAAATAAATATAATTTCATATAGATCTTCTATAGAGTAATAAAATTTTCATTGAAGGAGAGCCTGTATCATAATTCAATGACACCTGATGCATTTGTTTATCAGAGTCCCGTACGTTTTTCTTAATTTAAGTTTAGATCGTTAACATTTTGTTTTGTTTTGTTAAAACAGTTTTTTTCTTCACTTTAAATAATCTTCTGAAACGAACAAAGAATCTTAATCTAAGAATATTTTTTACCGGCTAGATATCATAATTTTCTCAGTATAAAAGTAAAAAACACTGATGGCGGCGCTTTTTGGACCTATTTCTATATATATATTAATAATTTTTTACACTCTACATTCACATTGATGTAAATTTACATCAATGTTGTATCGTGTCATAACAACAGAAAACTGTCGTCAAACTAAGATATTTACAGTAAATATATAGAAAGAGAATATAAATGTTGAAAAATTACAATGAGGCATAGCAAATTTTAAGAATCTTTTTTTTCTAGTTTGTCTAGACTATAAAAACTACAATAGATAATAAAATATTTACAACAGTCATTTTGAAAAAATTAAAATGTTCTTTATGAAAAACTTCGTTGTTAAATTTTAGCTCTAGTATTATACTCTATAAATTAACATATATTTATAATGAAATATTTACAGTTGTTATAATTATATAATATAATTATCATGAATAAATTCAAATTTCTTTACTCAAAAATTGAAATATTCTATGTTTTTTTTTTTAATTGGGGCTCGTTTTTACTGAATGCAGTGTTCGAAAGTAAATATTCATAAATATATTTGTTTCTCTTTACAGCTTGTACCGTTTAAGGCGCATTTAATTTATATCACTTTGTTATAAATAAAATTCAAAGCAAAAGGGTTTTTAAAGCTATAAGCCCTACGACGCTTCCTGGCTTAGATATTAACGTTTTAAATTGACCAATCAGATTCGGGCGTCGCGAATAATTATTTCTATGGCGTCGATAAAAATGTGCATAATTACGCGCCATGAATTATTGTTTTTGATTCTTATTTTAGCCCCAAGATGTAGCTTGACATTTAATAAATAAATAATCACTTATCAATGCATTCGTACTGACAACGCAACTCTTAACTCTGTAGGAATCGCCAAGACTCCCAACATGGCCATTCATTGGCCCATTAATGGCCCCCGAGGATTGGCATCCAGGTATCGGCCAGTCGTGGTACATTCTTGGTAAACGACTGGCCTATTCTTGTACTGCCAATGCCTGGCTCTGATCCGTGGCCAAGCCTTGGCTACTTCTGATTGGCAACCATGAATTAGCCAAGCCTTGGCTGATTATTAAATGGCCAATGCTTGGTCGCTAATGATTGGCTAAGCCTTGGCTGATTTTCAATTGGCCAAGGCTTGGATGCCAATCATCGGCCAATGCATTAACGTCTGACTGTTGGGTGACAAACGGGTTTTTCTTAAAATATTAACGGGCCGTTATAAGGAAAATCATTGGCCCAATCTTGGGAAACATGATTGGGCCATTCATAGCAGCCGATATTAAATTAACATAACGCTCCAGGCCTGGCTCATTAACGGCTCATTAAAGTTTGCCAATGATTGGCGAATGTTTTACAAGCATCGGCCAAGACTTGGCCATGTTGTGTTCTCCTACACGGGTTGTTTTTATGAAGATATAAAAATTCTGTAATTTCTAAACTAATTGGATAAAATTTACTGAGCTTTCACGCAAAAAGCAATTATGAAATCATTTTTCTTTTTAATTATTTCGTATTTTACCTTTTTCTCATTCCTGGAAATTTTGGAGTTTTTAATTTTTAATCATTAGTTATTATTTCTAATAAAATAAAATAAGTCATTAAAGCAGACTTATATTGGCAATAATAAATTTGCTAAAATCTATTATTTTTTAGTAACTTTACTGATCAAATTTTAACAAATTTTAGCGCATGCGCACACTTTTTATTTAAAAAAAGGTTATACATAAAAACTTCATAGACAGATCCTATTAAAATCATCCATTCATAAAAATACATGTGATTTGTTTTTAGTTTTCTTAATATTTCGCGAACTAATAATAATTTTGGTACTTGCGTAAATTGAACATTCACTGTATTACCCTAAAACCCAAATTGAAATTAAAAAAATTATTTAAATACTGATTTATGTATATTTTATTGACACTTATTTTAATCCATAGGAATGTAGTCAAAAATTTTCAGTGACTATAGTGCTGACTGCACCATGACTATGACTTGACTACATGCTAAGTGTAATTCTGATGCCATAACTGCCATGACTTCTACCCATCGTAACACCGTGACTGTCACGATGTATATTATGTATTAAGCTCCTCGGATTTAATAGGTCGCAGATAGTTGACATAATTCTAATGTATATACTCTATTCTGATATGATAAGTCTTGCCGGGCATAAAACTGCTGGCTACCACACTAGTTTTAAACTTTTAAAGTCATTTTTACACTGAAAATTTTTTTCAGCTATCCCGTGTAGGAGAACACAAGATGGCCAAGTCTTATTGCAATAATTATATAGGCATTGCAATGGTACTGTAATGTTTTAATATTTCCTTCTCTGTTGTCATATAGATTAAATAAATTCTAAGAGCCTAGCTATAGCTATATATACTGGGTCTGTCGATAAAAAATAACAATAACATTAAAGACTCGGAGTTATTTCATCGAACTATTATTTTATGTTTCTTAGAAGTTCAGACCACCCATTATTATCAAAAAATTATTTTTATCGCTATATATAAATATAATCTGATTAACTTTTGTACGATTTAAATAAACCCTTTATCAAATCTGACATGAAATATATAAAAATAAATGTAAAAGTGTTCACTTCTAATACTTAATAAAAGACTGAAAGACTCACTACAAGTGAATACATAATTTCGTTCTTGTTCGCATTCTCACGTACTCCCTATAAACCCATGTATTGAAATCAGTAGTACAGTCTTATGCTCTTGCTTTCGCTATGGATACCAAGAAGTTCCGTTTGATGTCTACCGGGTGGGATATAGTTTACCCTATAGTGAAAAAAAAGGTCCAAGAACTGACGAAAATAAAAAATCAGTACAGACTCGGGAAGGGAAGCACAATCGATCATCAGTCAAATAGGAATTTTTTCTTTTTCATATAGATATACATAACCATCTCTGCGCCTTGACAAAACAATTTTCGCCTTAAATATTCCCTGGAAGATTTTCTTTTCATGGCGTATAACGGAAAAAATATTATTGAGAATTGCAAATTCACTCACACACGTACCAATTATTGAACGTATATATCAAAGACCTTTCAACATATAAGCTGACTGCTATTCATACAGGTATCTTTCTGATAAATCATCAGAATATAAGACTGTTTAAATATATCTAAAGTCATTAATTGAATTGTCATATTATTGAAGCATAATTTATTAATTGCTTCAGAAGCTAATAGCAATTATATTTAATAATTGTTTATTGGTAATTATTATTTTTATCAAATTTATTTACGCTTAAGCGTAGTGTAAACATAGTCATATTTAGTCGAACGTAGTCTAGTTTTTTTTCAAATTTATTCTATCTACTCGGGTAGTCACAGCTATTTTGACTACCTATATACATTTGTACCCGTGTAGGAGTACACAAAATGGCCAAGCCTTGGCCGATGCTTGTAAAACATTCGCCAATCATTGGCAAATTTTAATGGGCCGTTAATGAGCCAGGCCTGGAGCGTTATGTCAATTTAATATCGGCTGCTATGAATGGCCCAATCATGTTTCCCAAGAATATTAAATTAACCTTCTAATTATTTACTTGATTTAAATGTGGTATTGAATTATTATAAATAAAAAAATTATTTATTTATTTGTGTATATAAACATATGCAATTTCTTTGTAGATAATAAATATAAATATTTATATAAATATTATATAAATATATATATTTATGTATATTTATATATAAATAATATATAATATATTATGTTGTTTTATTAATATTTAATAATGTTATTTATATATTTTGATTAATAAACATTAATAATGCCAACACTTGTCAAAAAAATGTACATTGAAAATTGAAAACGAAAGTAAGGTTATAAATTTAATTCTCTGGTTGGAGATTCAATTTACTTGGCCAATCATTGGTAACCAAGCATTTAAACTTTGCTTTTGTTGTTAAATAAATATTTTAAAAAAACTCTATGTATTAACAATACGCAAAGTTGAAAAATTATTAAAAAAATATCGTTAAATAAATTATATTTTTCTAAAAATTATTCATATTTTCAATAAACAAACCCAATTGTTTATTGTATAAATAAACAAACAAATAAAAAAAAAAAAAATGCCATCTTTTATAGTACGTCTAGAAGATGGCTTTTTTTTATTATTTGTTTGTTTATTTATACAATAAAAAATGTTTGGGTTGTTTATTTGAAATATCTATAATATTTAGAAATTGTTTATTTATTTAATGATATTTTTTTTATAATTTTTCAACTTTGCTTTTGTTGTTAAATAAATAATTTAAAAAACTATCTTTTAACAGAACTCAAACTCTATATGTATAAATTTTTTTTTTTTTTTTTTTATTAACAATATGCAAAGTCGAAAAATTATTAAAAAAATATCATTAAATAAATTATATTTTTTTAAACATTATCCATATTTTAAATAAACAAACCTAATTGTTTGTTATTTAATAATTAAATTAATAATTAATTTTATTTTTTTCCAGTAATAAAATTGGCTTTTTTGTCAGTGGTTCTCACTCATCTATTTGTTTTTCCCTCTCTAATACATTTTATGCTTATTTTATTGTCTTTGTTCTTTTCTTTTTCCCCATTTTGCAGTCGGTCGAGTAAGTACAGAATAAACTAGTTTGCACCCTTATGGTGGTCACACACGTATATGGCCTTAGACCGTCACATGCCTCCGAGGAGGAAGTTTAAAACCTATCTTTTCTTTTTGCGTCCCGCATACTTCCGGGGGGATCTTGGAAAAATCCAGAGCCGGCTACCTGCCGGTAGCTGAGCAACTTAGTTCCTTGTTTTATCCCACTGCTTTGCGTACACTAACACGGCGCAACGGGAGAATCCAAGTTAACACGGGGAACCTCGGGAAGGTGTGCTCGTTGTGATGGCTTGTCAATCACCGGTTTGTGGGGAGGCTACAGTCGTTCGCTTCCCCGTTATCGAGTAAGTACAGTCGCTGTCTTTTCATTCCTGTCCTGTGTTCGCTAACTTCGTTCGCTAGCTTCACTGTCATCATTTAAGATCAGCCAAGGCTTGGCCAATTATTGGCGAAAAAGCAATGGCCATTTAATAATCAGCTAAGGCTTGGCCAATCATTGGGCAGCCAAGGCTTGGCCACGGATCAAAGCCAGGCATCGGCAGTACAAGAATGGGCCAGTCGTTTACCAAGAATATACCACGACTGGCCGATACCTGGGTGCCATTAATGGGCCAATGAATGGCCAATGTTGTGAGTCTTGGCGATTCCTACACGGGAAGTTTAATTCTACGACAAAGTCTCTGGCTCACCAGTCTACAATGAAACGAATTTTCCACGATTACGAATAAAATAGAATGACTATAGAGCGAAATAAATATATTAAAAGCTGGGAATTTTTTTTTCTATTGACAATGGTTATGCTCGCATAATAGCTTACCATACCAAAGTCCACTAATTCAAAAAAATAAGAGGATTTATAGGGGACAACAAGCTACAATTTCTTCTATTCTATTTTTTTTTTTTTTTTTTGACCCTCAATTATTGCTTAGCTATTTTTAAATTCACCTTGACAATACTGTATTAGTTTCGTCATTTTTAAAAATTAAATATACTCATCAAAAAATAAATAAGGTGGAAATTTTTTTTAAAATCGAAGACTATATGCTTTTTTTTTTTTTATATTTAACAGTTACTGTCTGTACTTTTTTGAGTTTTCAAATCTTATTTTTTCGTTCATTTTTGTTGATTCAATTGAATAATAATGAAATATATAAATTTTTTCACAAAAGCCAGTTAATGTCCATTCATTATCGAAAAAAACAAAAAAAAATATTATCGTCATTTGGCCATAAGAGAAACCATTCTGAGGTGAACCATGTGGTGTTTAGGGTTTGAGACCCCATCTGATGGGCCTCCAAAAAACCGATTATATTACTAAAGGTTACGATACCTCATTTTTTTTTTTTTTTTGGATTTTGCACGCTTATTTTATCAATACACCAAACTTTTTTAATTTGTTTTTTTTCTAACCGATATTTGATCGTCACGTGCAATGATGGGGAGTTGAACGCGATATACCACGAACTGTGCCACTTGAGATCTTGATCCTCTCCTAATAAGACTCTCGAGCAACCCTGATTATTTTTTTTTTATTTTCGATAATGTTTATTAAACGACCAGAAATTTTTGGGTATGTGTCATGATCATCATGCTGTACCGGAGGTCTTTTAAATTACTGTCAGTTTTCCTTCATTCTTGCCACTATATTATATATATAATTATGTATATATATTTGTTTTATACATCAGTTCGTTTATGGAAAAATAGTTTAATGAATAAAGAGTCTTGTTTGAATGGGAACGCTTGTGTTATAATTATATGAATGTATTTAGTGGCACGCTTTTGGTCGTTCCATACATTATATACATACACCCGCACTGTGTGCACTTAGGATGGTGTCGTGGGTCATTGGAGAAAAAAAATAAATAAAAATATGAGACTGAGGATCATATGGCACATGTTCCGGTGGTGGACGGAGTGTGCAAGACGTCAACAGCAATATACTTTTTTTTGCGGCCTGAAAATCCGCCTTCCTACTCGAGCCGCAGCTGCCGAGCGCACTTCAAAGCCGTTATCTATCTTTCCTTCTCTTTTTTTATTTTCTCCGTATTTGTTACTCCCTCATTCATATACTTTCATAATTTTTTTTTTTTACCTTACCTATAACGTTAGTGTTAGCTATGTAATAATAATCAAAATAAAAAGTTTATAAAAATCATATTAAATTGTAAAAGTAAAGTTAATCAAATACCTCAAAAACTTTTCACACTATTTCAATGTTGTCAAAAAAAAAATTTATTGTTTTTAATTAATTATCTTTGATACCTGAACACAAAATAATTTAGAAAATATAAGTTATAAGATTATTACTAATTAGATGTGAGAAAATTTCAAGATTTGTCAGGAAATATTTTAATAACTTTATAATAACACTAAATAAATAAAATAATTATACCTCAATAAGAAGAATAAAATCTCCATTTTTTATTTTATGATTAAAAATGAAAATTTTATTATAATTTGACTGTATACACAGGGAGAGTTATATCAAGGTGTAATACCCTGAATCAGTATTGCAGGTCGTTTTTTAAATTTTTAATAAACAAATATCCCGTAGAATGTCTCGTAAAACATCCTGGACAATGTCCTGTAAAATGTATCCTTTTCGGCCTTTCCTTTTTCCTTAGCCACCTCTAACTTGTATTACCAATTTAGGGTCAATAATTATTTAGAGCTACTTAGCTCAACTCACCTTGTATACTTATATACCTATCGATATGATAAAACTAATAAATTATTCATTATGTATTATAAAAATACCAACATCTGAGAAATCAACTTGATCAATATATATATATACGTTCATATTGTATACGTAATAACTAACAAAAACTCGATGACTTATATCGAGAAATAGGGATAAATTTATCAGCAGGTATAGGTTAAATGAAATAGACAGATAGTATACTTTTTATACTTATAAAATACAAATACAGTGCAGTGTCTCAAAAAAACGAGAGACCTCTGAGTATCACAAATTATCATTAAAAACTTTGTATTATATAGTTTAAGTCTTACATCGTTTCCCCGTATGGCCTCTATATTTTTTGCAAAGAAGAATAATAATAAAAAAAATTAAATATAAATTAGAAGGTCTCATAATATTGTCATCCTGTAAAATGAATTAACATACATGTGTGAGCTTTGCATTCTTTTCTTTGAGTTTTTGAAATAAAAGCTGAGGAGGCACACGAGCTGTTGTCCTCCTCAAGTTACCCCTCTTAAATATGCCTCCACACATACTAGACGACGACTAAGTGTCAAAGGTACTTGTGACATTACACAAATACACAGTTTACATACGTATGTTTTATACATAAAACATTGAATGAGTGAAATCAGAAAACGGTAAAGAGATATAAAAGTATTTGACAATTTTTTTTTTTTATTTATTTTTTTCTTGTTGAACTAAATAGAATATATACATATTTTCTCTATTTTTCTCTGCGTCTTTTTAGACCATTGGCAGCTGGGAATATTGAATGCACATACGAAGGAAGAGCATGTGCAGATATTCCACTCAATGAAAATAAAATAAAAAATAAGCAGCCAATGCTTGGCGCACGAGACAGGATTCTAGATGGAGCATATAGCATCTCCTCCCCATATAAAGATCTTTCTAAATAAATATTCATATATACCTTTTGAAATTTAATCTCATTACCCTTTGTGGATTTTTAAAATATATACTTTTATCGTCCTATAATTTATTATTATTATTATTATTATTATTATTATCATTATTTTTCATGATGGCACTTGCAATGCATGCTACATGAATTTTTATTTTGTCAGCCTCCATCCACCACCATTATATCATGTTTGGATCCACTCATTTTATTTTACGATCAGCAATCAAATTTTTATTTTTTTTCAAAGGCGAGCTTATTGATAATTTTAAATTAAAGACTAAATCATGTTTTTTTCATTTTCGCAATCACGATTTTAATAATTATTTTTTGAAAAATTCCAAAGATATGAGTAACTGTCTAAATATATAATAGTCAAATTTTTTAATTACTGCTTAACTGTAACTTGAAACTAAAAAACCAGCTTTAACACGATTGAATAAAATTGCCTTTATTCGAAATGTATTTAGGTATACCTTGTTCAAGTTTGGATCAGGATTTAATCAGGTTTTCTATAATAAGGTAAAGTGATCCTTTTTTTAATTAAGATTTAAGGTCAACTAAAGATAGCCTGAAGACATGTTCATTTGGGAATTCTTAGTTACAATTAGCCATTTGTTCATAATGGCATCTAGTCTATTACTCGTTTCAAAAAAAAATACATTTTAATTGACCGTATAATGAAGATAATCCTCGTCTTGATATGTCTGTGAATATGCCGAGTCTAGCCTAAAAAGTATAAGAGAATCATTTTTATTATACATCTAAATAAAACAATCTATTATTGGTGTATTTTGTTCCTATTTTTTTTATTTTTTTTTATTTTCGAATAGAATAAGAATACGGTGATAATAAATGAGTACAACAGTTTTTTTCGGTGGTAGAAAAAAGTATAACAAAACTCTTCATTCTGGAAATCGATACGAATTAATGAGTTCTGAAATTCATAAAGACGTACGTCTGCATTTATTATCTTCACATCCAAATAATAGTTCAATACAATTTATTTCTCATTGGCAGAATTTTTTCCAAATTTTTTCTACATAAAATATATTTTCTGATGAATAAATAATCTGATGAAAAAATCTTCTGACGAAATTGTCATTTTTATATTTGTAAAGTATATAATAGATGAGATAAAAGGCGAGGTAAATATGGCTGCAGCAAACTTGGATACACTTCAGAAAAAAAGGAAACATATGCATCTGATCGAATACTTAAAATCTACTTTATTTATTTATTTATTTATTTATTTATTTATTCCACTTTTCAAACAAGAAATAACATATTTTTAGTCTATTAAGGCTTTTTCCGTATTCTAGCAGGGTGCAGCTGGCCCTCTCAAACCAACTCACGTGCCCCATACCCTGTTTCTCCCCATTTTTCTTTCAAATATCAGGATAATTTTATTGTATCCTATACCTTATTCTCGTTTCATTTTTTCCTGTAATTTTTCTTAATCAGCAGGAAAATGCAAAATCCTGTGTATGTGTTTCAATATATAAACTTGTTTTAAATTTCAAAAATCATCATTTTAGAAATCATTAGATGATTTTCATTTCTTTGATATTTTATTGATATTTTTAAGTAAAGAGCATTTTAAAAATATCATGTGTAAGCATATTGAATTTAAAGAGGAAAAAAATAGTGTGCCTCGGATAAAATTGGTATGATTATTCTCCACTGAAAAAAAAAATTTCTATCTGACAGAATTTTTGTTCTTGGAAATTTTTAGTATTGAATCATGAAAAAGATTTCTTGATAAAAAAAAAAAATTTCTTGATATAAACCGTAAATCTTCTTGAATTATTAAATATTTGATTTGAATTAAAGCTAAATTGTCATTAATAAGAGAAATATTGTTCTTTTATTAAAAAAAAAACTTCTTGAATTAATGACTATATTAATTTATTGTATTAAGAAATAAACGATTTGAAATAATACATCAGCGTCTTGAATTATGAACAAAGCTCCTTAATTTTAGAAGTTGGCTCCTTGAATAAAATTGACTCACTTCTTAATAAATTAAGTTTATGTCACAATTCAAATCAAAATCTACCTTAATTTTAGAAGTTGGCTTCTTGAATAAAATCGACTTACTTTTCGATACAATAACTTTATGTCATAATTCAAATCAAAATCTACCTTAATTTTAGAAGTTGGCTTCTTGAATAAAATCGACTTGCTTCTCGATACAATAACTTTATGTCATAATTCAAATCATAAAAGTATTAAATAAATTTTTGTTATGTAAAAAAAAAAATTATTTTAGTTATTATTTTTTTTTAATTATTTATTATTTTATTTGTTATTTTCTATTTATTTATTTATTCTTAGACTTTATATTGTAATTTTCGGCTGCCTGTTTTTTTTTTTTTTTTCTAATTTTTTGTTCCGACCGAGATTCGAACCCGCGACTACCTATTCTACCTAACGACCTAATGCTAAACCTATGCCTTTACCCCGAGTCTAATTTTACATCTTGACATTTGAAAAAAAATTTTAGTCACTTAAACTACAACCTAATTTAAATCAATGAAATGCATTTTAACTGGTACATAACAAGATTTATCATATATAATTTAATTTTAATTATTTTATTTTTCACTATATTAATAAAAATAACCTGACAGTCAGTTACTTTTAATTTTTAGATATACATTTCATGAATATTCAAATATAATTAAATAGCCCAAAAAATATTAATAATTTATAATTATATTGAATTGAATTAATATTTAAATAAAATTAAATAATCCTAAAAACTTGTTATGTAACAGTTAAAATGCATTTCATTGATTTGAATTAGGTTGTAGTTTAAGTAACTAAAATTTTTTTTCAAATGTCAAGATGTAAAATTAGACTCGGGGTAAAGGCATAGGTTTAGCATTAGGTCGTTAGGTAGAATAGGTAGTCGCGGGTTCGAATCTCGGTCGGAACAAAAAATTAGAAAAAAAAAAAACAGGCAGCCGAAAACTACAATATAAAGTCAAAGTGAAAATAAATAAATAAATAGTAAATAACAAATAAAATAATAAATAATTCAAAAAAAATAATAATTAAAATAATTTTTTTTTTTTAAATAAAAAAAATTTATTTAATACTTTTATGATTTGAATTATGACATAAAGTTATTGTATCGAGAAGCAAGTCGATTTTATTCAAGAAGCCAACTTCTAAAATTAAGGTAGATTTTGATTTAAATTGTGACATAAACTTATTTTATTAAGAAGTGAGTCGATTTTATTCAAGAAGCCAACTTCTAAAATTAAGGCTGAATGTCAAAATATTAAAGAAAAATTCCCTCTCACAGATTTTGATCAAAGTGGGCTTATTTTTTAAGTGAAATAAAGATCTATTTTAACAAATTTTTTTTGTAATTTTCTATAACGTTTTAACTGAGATAATTAGTGTCAAAGTTGACAACAATTTAGCTTTTTAACACACAAGCATAGGGAGTACCGGAACATTTTCCCTTCTATTGAAAAAACGCTCTCACAGAAAATCTTTATTTTACTACAGCTTATACTTCTTTAAATTACGAAAATTATAAAAAAAAATTATCAATTTCTATCACGAATTGTAAATGTTATTAATTAAATCATACAAAAATTATCACTCATCGGTTGTCGAACATGGCGCACGAAATGTAAACATGGCAACAGTGATCTTTCTTCTCTATTTTTTTTGGTCTGTTTCATTTATTGCAACCACACACACACACTTACCAGTCCAAGTAGTTTATATGCGAATATGTCTGTATAGGTATATTTGAATAATTGATAATTAAAATTGTATTTCTAAATATTAAAAAAGATCTGGTAACGTTTGTTGGGGCGTGGGCCCGCGTTACCCTTTGAAATAAAAAATTTTCAATACCCCGGCTAGGGCCATGGTAAACTTAAATCATTGCTTAAATATAATTAAATGATTTGTCATTATCAACATCAACATTATTAAAAAAAACGATATCAAAATTTTGGTTGACTACATGATCAATGAAATGAAATTTACTGTAAAATAGGTTCATGTACTAGAAAAAAAATATGCACTTTATTAAAGATGGCGGAAAAAACCCATAATGCGGGCGATAGAGTTTTTTGAGACGCAAAATTTCAGCATAGTACGAAGTCTCCCTGACAATTCTACGTTGAGTTATTCAATATCTAATTTTTTCACGTTTTTTTAAAATCGTTATAACTTTTGGGATAATAAAAATTAAGACATCGAATTAGGCTCAAATGAAAGATCTTACAAAGTTCTATCATGAGATATGTGGATTTATATTGTATTTAAAATAGTTTTGAAGAAAAAAAATTAAATATCTGATTTTTTTTTATAAATTTTAGTGTTTTTTTTTTTCCACCAAAAACTATTAAAGATAGCGGAAAAAACCCACAATGCGGGCGATAGAGATTTTTGAGACGCAAATTTTGAGCGTAGTACGAAGTCTTTATGTCAATTCTACGTTGAGTTATTCGATATCTAATTTTTTGAACTTGTTAAAAAATTGAATTAAAAGTTTATTAAAAGCGCTATAACTTTTACGATAATCAAAATAAAGACATGGTATTAAGCTCAATTGAAAGCTCTTTTAAAGCTCTGTAATAACATATATAAGTTTTTTTGGCTATCTTCAATAGTTTTTGAGAAAAAAAATTAAATGTCTGATTTTTTTTTATTTCTATTTTTAAGTTTTTTTTTTTTCTACCAAAAACTATTGAAAAAAATAAAAAAAACCCACTACGCGGGCGATAGAGTTTCCAGAGACGCATCATTTAAGCCTAATACGATCACTCTAAGTCAATTGGTTCGTAAGTTATGAACGTTTTTTTTTTTTCGGCCGTAAATACAATACTGCGGCTGAGCCTATGGCTCCTAGCCTCCGTAAAAAATATATTTTATGTTATATTTTTATAGTTTTTAATATATATATTTATTATTCGTATTGGTAAAGAAATTATTGATTATATCAATTTTTTTGGTTTTAATCATTTAGGTTTATTAATATTATTACTATCAGAAGTACAGTCTTGCACTTATCACTTATCATAATATTTGAAAAATATTGAATAAAATTTTACGGCGTTTCACGATCAAAAATTTTATTTCTAAAGTGGTATTAGTGTTCGTAAATACAGGCCGCCCACACTCATACAACTAAAAACGTGACAGTAAAGTATAAAAATCTATGACAATGGAGGGTGCTCATTTTTTTTCTAAACTATGGGTGTAAGGGTGCCTTTTTGAACCCAAAGGCAAAAGCTACCTTCCTACCTTATGATTGACATTCAGCCTTAAGGAACTTTGTTCATAATTCAAGACGCTGATGTATTATTTCAAATCGTTTATTTCTTAATACAATAAATTAATAGTCATTAATTCAAGAAGTTTTTTTTTTAATAAAAGAACAATATTTCTCTTATTAATGACAATTTAGCTTTAATTCAAATCAAATATTTAATAATTCAAGAAGATTTACGGTTTATATCAAGAAATTTTTTTTTTTTATCAAGAAATCTTTTTCATTATTCAATACTAAAAATTTTCAAGAACAAAAATTCTGTCAGTTAGAAATTTTATTCTTCAATACAGAAAAAATTTCTTTCAGTGTATAACGAATATTTTTATTCAGAATAATCATAAAAATATACACTGAAAAAACGTTCCTGCTGCCGGCACGGTCTACTGTACCGCTGATGGTAGACCGCCACAGCAGCGGGACGTCCAGGTAAATCAGCAGTAAGCACCCGTATATCCTCAGTAATAGTTGTACTGCTAATACAGCAGTACAAAGCACTGCTGTGGAAACTAAATACGCGGCCGTCTATGCTATGCGCAAACATAACCTTGTAAAATGACTGTTTTGATTTGACAGTTTTTATTGTTTATTTTTAATTTAAATTTTATTTGTGATTTTAAATGGATAGTTTTCTAGAAAAAAAAACCTGAATTAATGGGGTCTTATGGGGTTTTACATTGACCTAAAATTCATTAGCTGATGATATGCAATTACTTTGTTTATTTAATAATTTTATTTTTTTTTTCAGATTCCATATATTCAAATGAAATAAATATAAAATACTTGAATTTTTTATCCCGGGATAAAATGTTATATAAACTATTCAAATATAGATAATTTTTAAAAAATCTATTCTATTTACGAGGCTGAAGTTGGTGGCCACTTTAGCGGCCGAAATCCCAACATGCAGGGATCCATAGGGTAATCAGAGAGCCACGACTTTTTATTATTCTTGTCCTTCTCTCGCGCGTACGCTGAGTCTCCTCGTCGCTGTTTGCCAGTGTAGAGAGGAGTCAGGCGTAACGCGCGGCAATCCCAGCGCACAATATATATTATAAAAACAAATTTTATTTATTTATTTATTTTTTTTTTGATTTTTTTTTAATATTATTTATTATGTTTAAGGGAGTACTTCCATCGATTAGTTTTCTTACCGATTTTCTAGTATTTTGATAGATGAATCTTGAAATTCTCCTGCATCTAATGATCCTAACTTTGTAATCATGTCCCATCTAGTTTTAGAGATAATTAGTTCTAAACACGTAAACTTTTCAAGCAGTTTAACATTGCATGCATAGGAAATTTTTTTTAATTTTTTACATTTTTGGTTCTAACAAAAGAACAATTCTTACGGATTTGATAAAAAATTAATACGATAAAATTGATATTGTTTAGAAAATTTTAAAAGAAAATTCATATTTTTGTCTCATCGCAGTTCAGAGATATTGTTAATTAAAGTTTATAAAATTTATTAATATTTGTCAAAAACGTGAGGCCGAGTGTATCCGAGTGTCATCGATGCGTCGCGCGTCGCTCTATACTTGTATATACAGATCACACACATGCAGATATATATTTCATATTTTCATCCGAATACGACTTGGCCGTGATTGGTTGGAATTTGTACAATATCACGCAAAATTTTCGGATTACAATATAGACTTTTTGTTTTACATATCACTATGCTCTGACCTAAACTTTTTGATTCGATTAGCACGGAAGTACTCCCTTAACAGTACTAATAATAAAAAATTATGTACTTTCATTGTATTTATCGATTTACGTTTGAATTAAGTATTTAAGTTTCGAATTAAGGTTGTTTCCCAAAACCAAGGTAGAATGAATATTTGTGCTTAAAACGCTATATTGGGAAACGCACAATTCGCCCTGACGTCTGGTGGTAAATTTCTGGAAACTATTTCATGCAGACATTCGTATGTGGTATACACAGTATATATGCTAAATTAATAAATAAATAATATTTTTACAAATTGTTTCAAATGTCTGTTGCAAAAATTTTCCCCAAAATTGTCTTAATTGTACTTGTCTTTTCCTTTAACTATTTGTTTATTAAAAAATAATTTATTTAATTTAAAAATAAAAAAATAATTTGTCTTTTTCTATGCTACGACTTTACCTTTAGCTATTTGTTTAGTAAAAACTGACTTATTTATTTGAAAAAAATAAAGAATAAATTGTCTTTTCCTATGTTACATATTTTTCTTTAGCTATTTGTTTTTTTAAAAATAATATATTTATTTGAAAAATAAAAAATAAATTGTTTTTCTCTATGCTACGTCTTTTCCTTTAGCTATTTGTTAATTAAAAAATGATTTATTTATTTAAAAAATTAAAAATAATTTGTCTTTTTCTATGCTACGACTTTTCCTTTAGCTATTTTTTTATTAAAAAATGATTTATTTATTTGAAAAATAAAGAATAATTTGTCTTTTCCTATGTTACATCTTTTTTTTTAGCTAATCCTTTGGATGAGATGGTTGTATACAAGTGGAAAACACATGATACTCATCACTTGAATCAATTTTTACACCGATACTTGAATATGATCCACATATATAATACGATTTTCTTCAAGGAAATTTCGTGAGGAATTCGTTTTTCGTGCCCATGACAGTATATACTCAATAGTTAATAACATTTTTATAATAAACAATAAAATTCTATACAAATGGCATATACTTGACTGCATGTAATTAGTTTCTTATTTTGCCACCTGCGTTTAGCGCTTGGCCGCGCCCACAGTGCGTTTCCCAATACCGTAAAGCTATATTTTATGTCCGGGGCCCCAAGATTTTTGTGCTGCTACAGATTGAAATATTGACTACTGTAGTATTATTTATATACTAATATACACTAATACTATGCTAGTACTCAAAATTTACATCGTGAAACACTGCTATTTCACACTATAAAAAAAATCCTATTGTATGTTTGTGTATGTCCGTATCTGTGTGTTGATTCCCTTTCCGCCAGAGAAAAACAACGAAGGAGAGACAAACAGTGATGCCGAACTATGAGTCCCCCACGCGCGCAAACCATAAAAAACAATAAATTACTGTTTTTCAAACTTGAATAATTATTAAACGAAACAGACGAAATGAAAAAAAATTATATCAAAAAATTTGTCGTTCTTAGGACTATAAACTGTTAAAATTTGAACGTTTTCTGGTGCGTTTTAAAAAAGTTATTAATAAAAATACATAAAAATATGAGGTAACACCTATACCTTGTGTATAAAGTTGTCAACTTTGACAGTAAATATCTCAAAAAAAACATACAAGAAAAAATTTAAAAAAATTGACAACGTAGATAATTATTTCATTAAAAAAATAAGACCAAAACAAAAAAAATCTGGTGCGATTTCAGATCTCCGAAAACAACCTTAAATTAGATATGGCATGTTTTTTCTAATTTATTGTTAAAATTGCAATTGTTAGTTAAAAAAAAAAAAAAACTTTTTTAAAAGGTCTTTTTTAAAAACTTTATTTTACTATTATATATATAAACAATATAAAAAGCTATCTATGACAAAAAATTTAGAATTTTTCTATTTTGCTAAAGTAATTTAAATTTAAATAAATTGGAAAAAAAAAAAAAAAATTATTTTAACAAATTACATTTTAACCACTTTAGCAAAATAGAAAAATTCTAAATTTTTTGTCATAGATAGCTTTTTATATTGTTTATATAATAGAAGAATAAAATTTTTA
>WSYQ01000790.1:0-27508 GCA_011426435.1 Lysiphlebus fabarum
TTGAAGATGTATTCTTCAGAAAGATGTGAGAAACTTGTTAATATTTTAAGTGCGGGTTATAATTCAGCGAATTCTATCGATACTATTGATAGATGGATTAAATGGGGTAGCGCAAATATAAAATTATTGAATAAATTTTTGAAAAATTCAGCTGATTCAGTGGGTGCAAAAAAAAGAATACAATTAGTTATAGTGACACTTACAGCAATAATCGTAAAGTTACAAGTAAAAAGAGAAAAAACTCTACATCATGGTGCTGGTATGAGCACTCGTCATGTTGAACCGTCATTGCATGATAGAGTAAAATGGAATGATTTAGAAAATATTTTTAAAGGCAATATAATAACTGGAAGTGTGACCAATCTGTATCATATAAAAATAGAAGATTTTTTGAAAGATTCTAAAACTGTTGTCAGTAAAAAACTGAAAACTTTTTTGAAAAAAAAAATTAATGTCAAAGTCAATTCATGCTTACATTGTGAGTATGAGGTTTTGAAAGATGATACAGAAGTGAGAGAAATAAAATCTTTTATTACAAAAAATTCAGTAATACTTCCAACTACAAATCTCGATGATTGGTTTGATGAACATTTTTTTGATCCATTATTAAAAAAAATTGAAGAGTTTAATCTTGGTATTTCTGGCTGGAGCTTAAAAAAAATTCAGAGCATTATTTTTACTGTATGCAGATATCAACCATTGCGTGGTGGTGCTTCCACATTTGTTGAAATGCCTGATAATATTAAAAAAAAAACAGCAGTTTTAAATATACAAAATAAAGATGACTTTTGTTTTTTGTAGTGTGTGACTGCAGCTTTGCATCCTGCACAAAACAATACATGTCTTGTTGGGTCATATCCACATTTTAGTAGAATATTATCATATGATGGAATATCGTTTCCAATGAAGCTGCGAGACATACCAAAATTTGAAAAATTAAATAATTTAAGAATCAATGTCTACGCAATTGTTTCAAATAATCCAAAAAAAAGTATTATTGCTCCTGTATTTTTGAGTGATAATACTAGTGATAACGAAACGATTCATCTATTGGCAGTTGATAAAAACGAAAATGATAATAAAAAAAAAGATGACACCAATCAAAATATCATTTTTGATGATGAATGTTTTTCGGCTGACGATGAGAGTGATAATAATATGGAAGTTGATCAAGAATATGAAAATTATGTTGACACACAGAAAAAAGGAAAAAAAAATTTTCATTTTGCATTAATTAATTTATCACGTTTGATAAGCTCACAAGTCAGCAAAGCTAATGGTCGTTTATATATTTGTGACAGATGTCTTAACCATTTTTCATCACAAATATATTTAGAAAAACATTTGTCTGATTGTTGTCAAATCAATGAAGCACGAATGATTATGCCAAAAGAAGATGATAATATATTAAAATTAAAAAATCATCGATACAAAGAACTTGTACCATTTGTCGTATATGCTGATTTAGAATGCATCCTCCATCCAATTGATAATACAGAGACCAACGAACATATTCCACACAGTGCAGCATACTACGTAAAGTGTAGTTTTGATGACTCATTATCATATTACAGAATGAATCGTGGTGAAAACTGAATTGAATGGTTCATTAAAGAATTGGAAAATTTAGCTCATCATATCAATATCATGATGATTTCAAATATCATACCGATGGAAAAATTGTTTTTGAGACAGAAACAAGAATTTAAAAATGCTACAACTTGCCATATATGTGAGGAGACTTTTCTGGTGCAAGATGTTAAGCATCGTGATCACTGTCACTTCACCGGAAAATACCGTGGTCCTGCTCATGCCAGTCGTAATATTAACTATACGAAGTCTCACACAATACCTGTCGTCATGCACAATTTATCAGGATATGATTCTCATTTTTTAATTCGAGGTCTCTGCAAGACATTTGAGTGTTGAATACACATTTTACCAATAAATAAAGAAAAATATATTTCATTCACGGAAAAAGTGGATAAAACTGTTGTAAAAATGCGGTTCATTGACTCATACAGATTTATGCCAGGTAGTATCGATAGATTATCATCTGATTTGAGCAATGACCAAAAAATTATAACCTGTAGTGAATGCAATAGTGAATATTTTAATTTTTTGTGTAGAAAAGGTGTATTTCCCTACGAATATATTGACTCATGGGAAAAATTAAATACAAAAGCTCTTCCACCAAAAAATGAATTTTTTTCAAAATTAAATAACTCTGACATATCAAACGAAGATTATGAACATGCCAAAAATATTTGGGAAAAATTTAAAATAGACATTAGTAGAATATTCTGACTTATAGTTGGAAACTGATGTGCTTTTATTGGCAGATATTTTTGAAAATTTTCGTTTGAGCTGTCTATCAACATACAGTCTCAGAATCAGAAAACTGATTGCAATAGATGGATCCTTGGCAATGTAATTTAAAAGTTGTATTTTCTGTTTATCAGACACTTTGATATATGGTACAATCCATTCAACTTTCTGAAGTGTTATTTGTACTTTTTCAATATCTTTCTCATTTGTAGATTGTTCTTGTAGACAAGCATTTACATCACTATTTGATCTTATAATAATTAGTTCATGCTTTGCATTTATAATTATTTTTTTATAATCTTCAGCAAATCCAAGCAGTAGACTGAGTGGTATAGATATATCAAATAGCCATTCGAATCGATTAAAGATTTTTCATCAGATATTAACCATCCAGCGTTTTCCAACAATGATTTTTGATTTGGACTCAATGAAATATATCCTTTCATGAGAGTTGTAAGACCGACATTTTTACTTCGACCAATTTCAATTGCATTAATCTCGAAGTGAATTTCTTCAAACATATGTGCTATTGCCATTCTGACGAGTGAAGTTGTTTTTGGCACAGATTTTCCATCACTCGTCAGAAATTTTCCAGAAATATGCAATGAACTTTTACTTGGCGGGACACATAAATCTTGATGTTGTATTCCAATCCGAATTTCATCGTTGTTATTAAATGTTGAAGCACCATAAGGCTGATGTGCATGTAACTTACAATGTGCAATTGATTCATCAAAAATAATCGGATCTTGTATACTTAAGATTTCATCCATGGTATGATACAAAAAAAAGCAACAAAATGATACTTTTATTTTTTCTGTTGTAGACGTGGATTCAGACCGAGACTCTTGAGAAACTGAATACTTTGGTGTGTTATCGCTTTGCTGCCTTGTTTTTGACTGATTTTTTTTTGGCATGATGTCTCACATTTATAGCTTTGTCCAATAACTTTATTATTATGTTATTTCTTGTCTTTTTTATTGAAAACGATGCCCATAGTTTTTTTTCTATTTAACACTTTTAATATGTAGTCGAATCGTAATAATTTCTACATTTTATCTCACTATGTAGCTCATTGTTATTTGGTTGAATACTAATTGTAGCACTTTGCACTAATACTTTTTGTATATAACTTTCAATATCCTCAATTTCATAACTTCCTGTGGGAATTGTTATTACTTCACACCCTTCAATATAAACTTTATTATTACTAATATCAATATTTGGTATTGAGTTGAAGGTTGTAAACTCGACAAGACCAGCAACATAATTTTTATTTGCTGACAATTCAATCGGTGGAAAATATTGTGTTTCAAGAGTCGATGATCTGCTCGACAATGTTAACGTAAATGAATCATCCATGACTAATGATATATTTATCATAAGTAATGGTTATTTATAGTCTCACACCAGCTAGAAACTTAAGACATAAATGACCATATACAATTGTATTATAATTCTGATATTTTTTATAATTATATTTAATGCTACCAACACCGAGATAATTTATCACTTCTTGTGGTGGCTTCAAATCACCAAAGCTGTCAAAATAAATAACATCATTGAGACGTTTTTTATATGCGATCCAATGTGTACCAACGCCATCTTTATCATCAAGATTTACAATTGCTGATTCATTTTTCCGTGGACCAGTTGATGGCAAATCATTTCTCATGAAAACTCCCCGAAAATGAGGAATTTTAAAAGCTTTGGCATATTTGATGATATCAATATTTGTGAGAGCTCGATGTGGTAGCTTTACAAGTTTTTTTGTTTCAAATTTTTAGGTGGATTTAAAAAAAGACCTAATCCTTTTTTGTATGGAGATAGGAATAATCCTTTACCCAATACAATTGATTCCATTTTTTCATTATGACGTTGATTTTCTTGAAGTAATTTTTTTGCTGCATGCACAACATTTATTGTTTTTGAAATTGCTGCTGCACCACCTGTCATCACACCAGATGCACTTAGTCGAGCCAATAATGGTATAAGATATGGTAGTATACTACCATCGCTATTATTTTTGCTATTTAATGGAATAGGTAAAATTCGTGGCAAAGAAATTTTTTTCTTTCCACCAACTTTTTTGACAGCATCACGTGCACCTTCTAGAATTGTCTTTATTGGATCAGTGATTCCAGGCTTTATAGATTTTTTTGATATGCCTATAATTTTCTTGAGACTCGTTAAATTCTTTTTATTTTTTCGTTTTATAATTATTTTTTCTTTATTCTTTTTAGTTTTTGTTTTTTTATTTATTTTATGATGAATTTTTTTATTTTTTTTGATATTATTTAAACCCATACCAAGTTTTGTTTTTAAATTCATTGCTGTTGTCACACCCCAAGCTACAGCTCTTTCACCAAGTGACGAATCTTTGGCAAAAACACGTTGCCAAGCTTTATCAGCAAGTATTTTGTCAGCTTTATGTCGTTCTTCAAGATTATCAGGATTTTTTGAGTAGCTTATATCATGCTCACGACAATGTTCATCCAGTGGATTAATACCACGATCACCACGAGCTAATCTTTTATCGAGCTTTGTACCCGGACCACAATAATTATACTGTGGAACGTGTAGTTCAAATGGCAAGCTATTGATGATTTTATTTAATAGCCCCCTTCCTTTTTTTTTTATCTTTTTTTTTTTTAATTGCACGTTGATGTTCAATCATTGTGTTCAAAGAACTAACATTATTTAATAAAATCTCAAGTATTTATACGTTTTCGGGTTAGTACAAATTAAGCGAGCAGCGTGTTCAGTTGTAAAAACATGGAATTTCAAGAACAATCATTAAAGTTGCCAGTCATTAATTTTGATCAAATTGTGCAAAAAACTGCTCCGAAAAAACCATACGAAAAAAGACATGGAAGTTTATTACCAAATAGTGTAAGAGGAGTATTTTGTGGACCTTCAAATTCTGGCAAAACGAACGCTTTGTTTGCAATAATAATTCATCCAAATGGATTGAGATTTGAGAATATTTATGTCTATTCCAAATCACTTAATCAACCAAAGTACAAATTTCTCGAAAAAATCATCAATAATGTTGAAGAAATTGGTTATTTTCCATTCATTGAACATGAAAAAGTTATTCAACCAGAAGAAGCTAGACCAAATTCACTCATGATTTTTGATGATATATCTACTGAAAAACAAGATAATGTTCGAGCATTTTTTTGCATGGGTAGACATCAAGCAGTTGATAGTTTTTATTTATCTCAGACCTATGCTCATATACCCAAACATTCGGTACGTGATAATGCTAATTTTTTTGTACTTTTTCGTCAAGATGAAAGAAATTTTAAACATATATACAATGATCATGTAAATACTGACATGGATTTTTTAAAATTCCGCACCATATGCTCGACGTGTTGGAATACAGATAAATATGGATTTCTTGTGATTGACAAAGATAGTGATATTAATAATGGTCGATACAGGAGAGGTTTTGATTGTTATATAAACATTACAACTGATGGTGCTGAAAATAAAGTTTCTCCCTCTACAAGTGAAACATCTACCATCTAAAAAAATACATTAGATAATTTTATAATATACGATATATAGTTTGACTTTCAATGAAAAAGACAGTAGAATTGTGTACTGTGAACTGTCAACAGCATCAATATGAAGCAAACAAAATTACATGCTGAAAAATCACTATTGCATGAAATTGAAAAAGCAAGCGATTCAATAAGACGTAAACATAAACTAATTAAATATGGTCGAGTTGAAAACGAGAGAATAACAAGTGAGGTATTAGGACCTATTACTGAACCACTAAAAAAAATGCTAGCAAATGTATCAAAACGAAAATCAGCACCAATTTCAGATAAAACATTTGAAAAAGATGAAGAATTTTCTATGGAAGAAGATTATGAGACCGAAGAAGAATCAATATTAGAAAATGATAAAGTGGAAAAAAATTACATTCATCCGTCAACTTTGCCCAAAGATGATGGTGATGACGGTGATGATGATTATACAGACGATGATATAATAGAGAAGAAAAAAAAAATTTGGAAGATGAAAAAACAGATTGATAACCAAAAAATATTAAATCCTAAAGATAAAAACAATAATACAATGTATACCGTGCAAAAATTGAAAAATAAATTATCATTTGGTAATTCACCAATTGAAATAAAAAATAAACATATCTATGTAGCAATTAAAATTTATCCTGCGACTCAAGGACTCTTGGAATTATTATTTAAATCATCACCCAATGCATCTAGTATTCGTAAAGTGGATCAGAAAATTTTCATTGAAATTATAAAATTAACAAATGTACATCGTAAAAATTTTAAACCGGAAGGTGCATTTTTGACCAACAGAACACAAAAATATAAAAATTATATTTCACTGTTTGTCAAGTCTTTACGAAAAAAACAATTAGAAAATAAAAAAGGTTCATCACTTGTACTACCAAAATACAAAACAATACAAAAAAATAAGGAAAAAAAAAATAATATGGATTATATTTATTGGGATGATCCAAATGAGCTTGTCAATCGTCTTCAATTACTTGTGGCTTCGGAAAAAGCGGGCAATAACAGTCACTCCAATGAAATCCTTTCAATTATTGAGGAATTAAAAGAAGCTGGTATTATAATATAAAGTACTCATTCAACATCCCATGCACGCAGTCATTGTGTAGACATTAAAGAGCAATAATGTCTAGTGTTGATATATTTGGACGTCAATTGTTGAAAAAACGAAAATATAGCTTAGATGGACAAAGAAGAGGACCTCCTGGTAAAGGTTTTGAATTTACAACAGATGGACATTATGATATTGCTGGAAAAAAATTATGTCATATTGCTGATGCCGAAGACGTGAATGATGCTGTTTCAAAAAAAAATGCATTGTCTATGATTTCGAATGAAATTGAAAATCTTTTTTCTATTATAATAAAATTATTGGAAGACAGTGAAAAACGAAATGTTCGCATCATTAATCAACTGGCAATCAAGTTGGACGCATTGGAAGCAAAAAGTCTATAAATGTATAAAACAAAAGAAAAACAAAAAAGCAAAAAAGACAATGACTATATTAGAAGTGTTATAGCACATGAACTACAAAAACCTGCTCGCCGATTTTATCAACGTAGACATGTCGACATTAGAGGTCTTGATGAGACATGGCAGTGTGACCTGGTGGACATGAGTGCATATGCTTCTGTGAACGATAATTACAAATTTATACTTACAATAATTGATAATTTTTCTAAATTTGCATTTGCTGTACCACTCAAGACGAAAAGTGCAAAAGATGTCACTGCAGCAATGAGATCTGTTTTTATCAAAGGTCGATATCCAAAAAAAAATTTACATGTCGACCAAGGAAAAGAATTTTACAATAGTGAATTTAAAAAACTCTTGAAAGAATATAATATAAATATGTATTCAACATATAGCAGTTTGAAAGCAAGTATAATCGAGAGATTCAACAGAACGCTAAAAAATAAAATGTGGGAAAGATTCACATATCAAGGCAGTTATAAATGGTTGACTCTACTTCCACAGTTGATTAGAAATTATAATAATACAAAGCACAGAACTATAAAAATGAAACCAAAAAATGTAAATGGAAACAATGAAAAAGATTTATTGCGAGGAATATATCATAATCAAAATCCAATGTTTTATGTTGCATCAAAGTTGAAGAAAAAATTTAAAATTGGTGATGAAGTACGAATAAGTAAATATAAGAAAATTTTTGAAAAAGCTACACTCCAAATTGGACTACTGAAATTTTTACAATCACAAAGCTATTAAATACAATACCTATAACTTACAAAATTGCTGACTATCAAGAAAATGATCTTGAAGGATGTTTTTATGGAGAGGAACTCAGTCCTGTACGATATCCAGATGTATATCTTGTTGAAAAAATTATAAAAAAACGTAAAAATAAAGTACTTGTAAGATGGTTAGGTTTTGATTCTGAACATGATACATGGGAAAATGAATCAGATTTATGAATTATGTATGTAGATTAAGACAAAAAAAATGTTTAAATAAAAATTTTATAACAAATATTTCAAATATAATTTATTTATTAAATACAGTGTCAATAGGTTCCGACCAATTTTCTAATAATACAACTTGATTATTCTCACCAATACATTGCAATGTTAAAACTCTTCTTTTAATACCATCCTCCAATTCGAGAAACCTTTTTTTATTATAAAAATAGTATTCAGCATCTTTTTTTGGTAAGAAAACAGTATATTTATTATATATTTCGACTGATAGACTTGCACCAGACTTTCTTTCACAGCAAGTTTCAATTTTTGTCACAACATAGTAAACATCTTTTATCAAATCTTTTAATAATTTACATTTTTTTGAAATTCGCTTAGTCTTGGTGTTTATCAGTTTTATAGTATTGTCTAGATAATGAATGCATTTGAAGAAGAGTTAACAATTTATGCATTTTTCTCATTTTATGAGAAAACAAACTCACATTTGTTGTATTTTCCTCCCAAAAAAATAAGATCTAAAGATCCATCGATTGCAGCATTTTCAATTTTTGTAAAAAAATCATTATTTTTCATAAACTTGGCTATTCTGCTTGGTAAAAAGACATTGAATTCGTCATTTAATGTGGCAATAACTCCATTGTATTCATTATGGATTTTGTGTAGAGCTGTTACTTTGTACTTTCCATTGACTTCCAACTCTGATATTTTTTTAAGAACCAATTTGGCTTCTATTTTAGCAATATTATTCAATCGTTGTTCCATTTTATTCGTGCAGTTTTTTTTTTCTACAAACATTTTGAGCAAATAAATACGTATAATATAAAATTTATAAATATATTTTTAAATTTCTTACCTTTTGTTACAGTCTTGATTTTCGAATGATAAAATTTCACAAAAGTTTCTCGTTTATATAGGAATAAAACAATAAAATAGTAGGAGTAATTATTAAAATGTCACGTAGTTAGAGTCAGCAAATTCTCACGTGAATAATAAAACAATGGTGTTTGTTTTATCAGCATAAAAAATGCTAGGTAATCAAACCTTTGATAGCTCAGTTGGTAGAGCGATGGACTGTAATTTAATTATAAACAAATACAAAAGTTATCCATCGGTCGCTGGTTCGAACCCGGCTCAAAGGAATAATTTTTTATCCGATAGTATATATATATATATATATATATATATATATATTAGAAATATAAAACAAGAATCCCTCATTTACTGTTCATCACTTGAAGAGTCAACAAAAAAGAAAAATGTTTGAACGCAAAAACAAATCCATCGACAAGTATTCAGAAAAGACTTTTCTGTTAGATGAAGGAAAGGAAAAAAATTTCAATGAACCAAAATCAAAGTATTGGGAAAAAAAATCAAATATATTTGTAAATATTAAGTATAAAAAACTTAAAGAGTACTAAGCATTCATATAATAATATAAAAAATTTGTAAAATAATAAGAAATAATAAATTTTTTTTTGAAAATTAAAACTTATTGTTTTTATTTACTCTGTCATATCCTCATCCTTTTCCTATGAATATATTTAAAAAAAAAAAATAGATATTGTGAATTTTAAATTTCTTACAGGTCGCTGGTTCGAACCCAGCTCGGAGAAATATTTTTTTTTTCATATTATTCTCCAATACCGATTAAAATTTGAAAATAATAATAATAATGAAAAATATTCATTAAATAAACATTTGAAAAAAAAAAAATAAATAAAATTAAAAAAAATTTTTGTCATATTTTTATTTAATTATAGCATGTATATACATGCATATAGCATTGACCTTCCGTCATTCTCTGGCGCCCCGTCAGCAGATCATATTTCGTTGCATATTCACTGACTTAATTTAAAGATCATAGTTTTATCATTTTAGAAATGTAATAAATAAACTGTATTGTATAATATATATATATATATATATATAATATGTATGTATAATGTGAAGATTGAGGACCATTTCGACGATGTACTAGCAACTTTGGGGACGGTCCCCAATATATATATATATATATATATATCTACATAGAATGCTGGTTTTATATTTACATGAAATATTTTTTTTGTTTTTTTTTATTATTATTTATTTTATTAATATAGTATATTTACCTATACTAATTTATATTTTTTTTTCTTCTTCATTATTTATATTTAAAACATATATTTTTGAAAAAGTTATATATGTATATATAGGATACTGGTTCGAACCCAGCTCGGAGAAATATTTTTTTTTCATATTATTCTCCAATACCGACGCATGAAAAGGAAAAAATTTATCATTTCTGTTTTACCTACCCAGCCGTACCCCTCTGACGTCCCCGATCTACCTTTCCCCTCGTCTATCATATATCCAAAAATATCATTTCTGTTTTACCTACACAGCCGTACCCCTCTGACGTCCCCGATCTACCTTTCCCCTCGTCTATCATCTATCCAAAACTGTGGTAGATACACTACTGTAGTAAACGTATATTTTTATGTTCATTTATTTTATTAATTACTTGATTCACGTGATCCTATCCAAGTAAATTCTAACATCCTTTCCGTCCGTTTTTTTCATGTGCTAGAATCCCTGTCTATGATGCTGTATGGCTAGACTAAATGCAGGCACACTTTTAAAATACAATTGAGTAAATTAATTGGTGCGAATAAAATAATATTCCCCGGTTAATCTACCCATTCTGTAACACAATAATCTTTAAATAATTATTAATCAACAATTGAATATTCGGTAAATTCAATTGATTTAAAATTTTTTATCCGGTCAAATTAAATAAATAAAATATAATATTTCAATATCATTAATAAAAACAATTTCGATAAATTATTCAATATTGTTTAAATAATTATTAATTAACAATTGAATATTCGGTATATTCAATTGATTTTAAAATTTTTTATCCGGTCAAATTAAATAAATAAAATATAATATTTCAATATCATTAATAAAAACAATTTCGATAAATTATTCAATATTGTTTAAATAATTATTAATTAACAATTGAATACTCGGTATATTCAATTGATTTTAAAATTTTTATCTTTCTTTCTTTTTTGAATTAAATACATAAAATATAATAATTTAATCCTATTAATAAAAATAATTTCAATAAATTATTCAATGTTGTTTAAATAATTATTAATTAACAATTGGAGATTCAGTTCAATATCTAATTGATTTAAAATTTCTTTCAAATTGAATAACTCAAATACACCTTGTTTGATAATGATAGGATATGTGGCAGTGTACTTGCAGGAAAAAATACGCTGATTACGGGAAAAATGCGGAAAAAATTCAAAAGTCAATATTATGGGTGGGAGGGGGGTGGGTTTCACGGGTTTTTTTGTTTAATATTTTTTTGTTTATGAAATTCTGTATAAATTACCTTCCTGATTAAGAAAAATATATTGAAAAAATTTTAGGACAAAATCTTGAGGGGGTGGAGTGGGTGGTTTTTGTTAATTTTTGGTTTTAATTTTTTTGTATTATTTAATATGATTTCAATGAACTCTTGGACTACAAAAAAAATATAAAAAAATTTTCAGGAAGCAAACTTAAGGGGGTGGAGCGGGTGGTTTTAGTTTTTGTGTTTTTTTTTATTTTTAAAATTATCAACGGGCGATGAATGTCCTCGTCTAAGTACTAATGACGAATGACCTTGATAAAGTACCGGAAAATGTCTTGGACATGTCTTTGACCGGGACAGTTATCGGTACTCTGTCTAGGTCATTTTCCGGTACTTTGTCTGGGTCAATTTCCGGTACTTTGTCAAGGTCATTCGCCGGTACTTTGAAAGGGACATTTTCCCGTACTTTGTTCAGGTCATTTTCTGGTACTTTGACCAGGACATTTTCTGGTACTTTGACCGGGACATTTTCCTGAACTTTGTCCAGGTCATTTTCTGGTACTTTGACCAGGACATTGACCAGGACAAAGTACCGGTGAATGACCTGGACAGAGTACCGGTAAATGACCCGGACAAAAAACCAGAAATGCCTTCAAATTAATAAATCAAAATTTGATATTTTAATTACCTAATTAAAATCATTACAATTAAATATTTAAAATTGTTTGAGCACCAATTAATCAACAACTGAACATCCAGTTCGACACTCAACTGAATTAAACAATTTCTTCTTCTAAATAAATAAAAAATTGTAACATTTTATTTCATGAATGAAATTATTTCAATGAGTTATCCCATATTGATAAAACAATTATAACTAAACAATTGGATACCCGTCTCAATATTCAATTGAATCTAACAATTTTAAACGAATAAATAAATTTTTAAATTGTTCCAATTTATTAATTAAAACTACTCCAATTAATTCTTCAATATTGTTTGAACAATGATAAATTAATAATTGATTAATCGGTTCAATATTCAATGGAAGAAAATTTTGTTTTCTCCCGTCCGAAATTAATAAATGAAGTTTTAATCATTTCAATTAATTATTCAATATTGTTTAAACAATAACATATAAGCAATAGAACAGTTGCTTTAATACCTGAATTTTTTCTCAAAATTTGATTTTATTCATTTCAATTTACTAATTAAAATTATTTTAATTAATTATTCAATATGGTTGAATATTAGGTTTACTATTAGATTGAATTAAAGTTTTTTAAAATTAATATTTACAACTAAATATTCGGTTTGAATTCAAATTTTCCTAATGGTTCATAATAAATAAAGCAAAATTTAAATATCTTAATCCACCAATCGATATCTTTACAATGGAACATTCAGAATTGTTTAAACAGATATAAAGTAACAACAAAATGTTCGGCTCAACATTCAATTGAATTTAACACATTTTTGTTTTGAGATTAATAACTAAAAGCATAATTATTTTGTTTTCTCAACAACGACTTTTACGTGTAATTGTTTGATGGCTATTTGAAACGAGTACTAATTCGCAAATAAATATTTTAGCAAATTTTTCGAAAAAAAAAAAAAAAAAAAAAATAATAACAAATTAATTAATTTTCACATCATTTACATCATTTCAAAAACCCCTTAATTTTTTTGTTTGTTATTTCAAAATTATTATTCAACAAATGAATACTCCACTAGATATTTATCAAACTTAAAATTTTTTTTTATCAAAATAAACGCATTAATCATTATACATTATGTTACTTCAATATTCAATTCATTCCAACAATTACTAATACAGTATAATCTCTCTATAGTGACATTCTCTATAGTGACATCGAGCGTGAGCTTAGGAGAATTTTTTCCCTCACTACAGAATGTCCCTACATGTGTTGGTGAATATCGATGTGTATGTGTGTGACGCACCGGTGTGTATGGTGTGACGTATGTATACCTTTCGCATTCTCACACTATATCCGTCGCGCTCACTCAATTCCCCTTGACGCGAGAGTGGGAGACGCTCTCTATAATAAATTCCAAGAATTTGAGCCCCAACGATGTCACTATAGAGAGATTATACTGTAATAAAAAAAAAAAAAAAATTGAAATCCATCAAAAGTAAATAAAAAATTTTTTTTGAAAAACGATTAATGTTACTTTAATAATCGATTTGATCCCAATTATTCGAACAATTACTAACTAACAAATGAATTATCCACAAAACATTCATTAAACTTGAATTTTTTTTTAAATAAAAATAAATAAATTAATTTTTTTATTTAAACAATTTTATATTACTTCGATAATCGATTTAATTCCAATTATTCAAAAAATTACTCACTAACAAGTGAACTACCAATCAATTTTTTTTGTTGAATTAATTTTATTATCTTCAGGAATAAATAAGTTAATCGTCAAATTATTTAAGTTATTTCAATGATCAATTCTCTTCTAGTTATTCCAGTAACTATAATTAACAAACAAATGTCAATCTAATTAAAATTTTTTGGATGAAAGCAAATAACGTAAATTTCAAATAATTTATATTATTCAAATAATCGAATTCCTTCGATTAATCGGACAATTAATAACCAAAAAATGAATATTTCATTAAGTATTTATTGAAATTAAATTTTTCTTATTTATAAAAATAAATAAATTATTAAAAAATTTATCATTAAAACCATTTATTACATTTCAATGATCGATTTCCTTTCAATTTTTTAGAACAAATATTAATTAATGGATGAATATTCCATCAAATGATCATCAAAAAATGGAATCTTTTTGAAAATAATCAAATTTATTTTCAAAACCAGTAATTACATATCAATTATCAAACTTCTTACAATTATTCAAACATCTATTAACCAATAAACGAACATTTCATCATAAATATAATTTTTTTTTGAAAATAAACAAATTTAGTTTCAAACTATTTACCATCTTTCAATTATCGATTTTCTTTCGATTATTAAAATAATTATTAATTAATAAATTAATATTTTATCAAGTATTCATCAGAAAGAGAATTTGTTTTTTTTTTAAATAAACAAATTGATTTTCGAAACCGTTTATTACAATTTAATTATCGAGTTTCTTTCGATTTATTGAACGATTATTGATTAATAGATTAACCAATTTTTTAATAAATAAATTTATTTTCAAAACCCTTTTAGTATATTTCAATTATCAATTTTCTTTCGATTATTTAAACAAGTATTAATTAATAAATGAATATTTCATCAATTATTCATCAATAATAGGATTTTTTTTAAAACTTGACAATTTGCCAATTTTTATTCGAAATGCCGTTTTAAATTTTTGGAAAAAATTTTCTCTAAGAGGGGTCGGCCAACGATACTACCTCATCTCATCAAGAACAATCTATCATTGAAGGTAACCAGTCAGTTCCTGGCGAAAAACAGAGATGGTTTGAAAGATGGGATCAGTCTATTGTGCCTGATGAACTCTTTGAAGAATGTTTATTTTATTAATTGTTTAATTCACGTGACCCTATCCAAGTAACATCTAACATCCTTCCCGTCCGTTATTTCCATGTGCTAGAATCCCTGTCTATGATGCTGTAAGGCTAGACTAAAATACAGGCACACTTTTAAAATACATTTTAGTGAATTAATTGGTACGAATAAAATAATAATCCCCGGTTAATTTACCCATATTGTAACACCGTTTTATATCATAAAGCGCTTATGTAAAAAATGGGGTTATTTCGAAGAAGTGAAACACTAAATTTATTTTTTCTAAACGATATTCTTACGATTGTTTTTAGTAAGATTTATCCAATAAACTTATTGAGTTACATCTACAACAACAATAATAAGTTTTACTCTTTTTTTTTTGTGTGAAAATTATAATTCCACGAATATCCAAAATAGCGTTGTGGGAAATGTGCTAGCTTGCCGCTCAACCGGTCTAGAATTTGTCATAAGTCGTGTGTATCTCGTTATACTCAGCAGTGCGTTTACATAGTTAATTAAAAATATTAATTACCAGTAACGTAAATAATTTACTATTGTTAAAATACAGATAATAGAGATAAATAATAAATATATATCATAGTGTTTGAAGGTGGAAAAGGGATCCGGCATTAAAAAAAAAAAACATTGAAAAAAAAGGTGATAGTGATTGTAAAACATTATCTACAGTGTAAAAAAAAAAGACTGAAAAAGAAAAAAAAATCATTCCGGTGTATAATTTGTGGATTGACAAAAGGTAAGTGAAATATGTAATAAATATATTATAATTGTTGAGATGTCAGCATGCTTAGTACAGACAAAAAGATAAAGGAAAAAAAAAAAAAAAGAGAAGTAGCTGTACATTGTAAAGAATAATAACTATATAAATTTGTAAAAACATTCAACTATTATCGAATTTGTTAATGAATAAAAATGTCGTAACAATTAAACAAAATAATTATATAACAAAAAAACGGGATTCACCATTTTCAAGGTTAAGAGTTAGTCGGCTATATGACTAGACAAGAAATAACAGGAAAAAAAAGATAAATGAGGAATAAATGATTTATTATTTGTTCATCGTTCGTATTGACATTTAAACATTTAAACAGATAATTGTAAACATTTTTTACAGATAATTTTAGTTATTTTATTTTTTTTCAATTTTTTTTAGAAAAGTTACAATTGTAACCAACAAGTCTTTTATTTCTCTGGCATTTACATGTAATTTGAGGGTGAAGGGGTGGGTTTTACCGAATAATTAACGTTGGAAAAAATAATTAAATCTAAAGTTACTGGCCCAGTACTGTTAGCGCGTTGAACTTCACCGGGACGATAGTCATAGTTCCGAGTGGAAATCTGTTAAGGCTAGCTTGATTTGATGCCACTCTTGATCAAGACTTGATCAAGTTTGCCTTAACTCAGGAAACCTCATCAAGTTTTGATCAAGATTTGATCAAGATGCTTGATTAAGGCCGTCCTGATCAAGAATGGATCAAGATAGCTGTAACATAACTTGATTACAGCCGTCTTGATCAAGAATGGATCAAGATAGCCTTAACATAACTTGATTACAGCCGTCTTGATCAAGAATGGATCAAGATAGCCTTAACACATCTTGATTAAGGCCGTCTTGATCAAGAATGGATCAAGATAGCTGTTACATAACTTGATTAAGGCCGTCTTGATCAAGAATGGATCAAGATAGCTGTAACACATCTTGATTAAGGCTATCTTAATTTATTTTTAATTTAATTATTAATAATTTATTTATTAATTGATTAAATAATTATTCAATTTATTTATTAATTTATTCATCTAACAATTTATTTATTAATTCATTAAATTATTTATTTATTTATTTATTTATTTAAATTTTACCTCTTAATTTATCTATTAATTTATTCATCTAATAATTTATTTATTTATTTACTTATTAATTTATCTATTAATATCTAAAAAAATCTTTCATATATCTTATTTAGATCTGGGTTGAACCTTGATAAACGTTTTTATTTTTAATTTAATCTTGCTGTTATTTATAATATAATTTTTTAAACTATAAATTAACTGATAAATTATAATTTCGTAATTGATATTAAAAATATTGATTGTCAAGTTTGATGCTAATAAATATTTTTTTGAGACACAATATTTCACATGCTTTTTATTATTTTTTTTTGAATGAAGGAGTAAATATTTAATGAAAATAAAACTGAACGTGCTCTTATTCATGTTGCAACAGTAGGATGAAAATAAACTTTAAAGAACTACAGCAATCAGCGTTTGCCTCCGTGGCCGAGTCGTCTAAAGCGTCCCCTGAACGATTACCAATCTATACTTCGCCGGTTCGAATCCCGTTAAGTGCGCGTCCGAAAAACAAAAAATCATATACACCTCTTCCTTACTCACTTACTCTCTCTTTCTATCTCTATCTTCTATGAGTTAACAGAAAAGTTGTACACAAAAAAAAATATTAAAATTAAAATACTTTTTTTTTTTTTAATTTTTTGGTCAAATCTTGATCAAGATACTTGATCAAGAATGGATTTGAAATCAAGCTGCTTGATCAAGTCTTGATCGAGACTTGATTTCAATTTCCACTCGGGGTAAAGCTCCATCCACGAAGTTTTTTTTACACAAAATTAAGAATGAAGCTAAAACTGGCAGCTCAGAAGCCAGCGCGCAGGGACGAAACCGCACGGAGGCACTGTATATAAATATTTTTCTTTTTTCCTTAGCTACCTCTATATATTTTTTTATATCTGTTACTATTAGCTCAAGGATTATCAGAGTTTAACGAATTACACTTTGTCAAAAATATCGGACGAACAGTATTAGAATCCGGATAATAATATTAATTTAAATGTTATTAGTTCTTTTATTCATTCATTACCTACCAATAATGAATTAAATTCCACTAATGATTCTAATTTTCTTGTATGTATGATTTTTTTAATGATGTTGATGACGCCGAAGCTAGCTATCGCGAAGTAGTTAACGTATGTTTGCCCTATTATGTTTTCGTTATTAAAATTATTCAGAACCAAAAACTTTTAAATAATTTATATTGTTGTTCAACTAACGATATTCTAAATTTCCTTACTGTACTTTTTTTACTATACTTTCTTTTCATAACGAGGTACAATTTACGAAAATTTTCCTAAACGTTTTTAAGAAAAAATATTTATTTTTTTACATAAACAACTATTTTTCCGTTTCAACTCGCCTTTCAATAGTAATGAGAACATAATTTTTTCTTTTTTATATGTTTGTAATTTTTTTTTCTTCTGACTTTTTACAAAAAAAGAATACCGAGCTTTGAACACTAGATATTTCAGGTTAAAAGAGTAGCTTCTTTCTTCTAATTACAACAATTACAAAACATAAAAATGCGAGAACATTTTCAATTCCTCAAATTCTACCATTGGAGATCAGCATGTCCACTGTTCCCGTTTTATTTAAAATTGTATGATTCATGAATTTTATAGTTGAATAAAAGATTCCGGTAGTTAGCATCGACGTCATCTTACTAGCTATTTTTCTAATTATCATTTCAAAATATAACTGCTTTTTTTTTTAAATCTATTAAAAATATCACACAATAATATAGTTCATTGAGTAGTGTTGACAAGGTTTGAGAATATAAAATTAATAATTTATAAAATAAGTTTTATATGTTCTGTACACGCATGTGAATCGAATGAAATAAAGAAGAAGTTTAAAATTGATTAATAAACGTAAGAGCAATATTAATTCATATATTTCAACCTATGTTTTGTTTACTCAATGTACTGCCAATTATATGTATGTGTATTATAATAATAATTTTTTACAGGCTACTTCACTCAATACTCCACCACCTCAACAATTTCAAATCGAAAATTCCGATCCTGATAATTCAAGAAACCAGAAATTCTCGTTGCCTGATAACCAGTCATTTAACAACAGTAACGTTGGTCCTTTTAACGAAGTAAACTTATCTCTGCATATCAATGCAAACTCTGTGATTGTGTTTGGGAACGGGAATTCCATGAAATTTTGGATATTCTACGTGTTAGCTCAGAGCGATACACACAATTATCTGTAGAAATTTGAAAACTGTTTCCAAAAGAGAAACCTGGGGTTTATTATTTTCCCAGTGAAAAAAACAAACATCCTGCTGGTGGCAAGCTTGTTCAGCAACTTGGATATTTCAAAGTAAAACATGCAGAACGTCTGAAGAAATTGAATATAGCATTACCAGGTGATTCAAGCTCAAAACCTGCAGCAGTCGAATCTACTGACAGCTCAGCAAATATTGCTGAAAAGTTGGCTTTCTTAGAAAAAGAAGTTGAACCTTGGGCTACTGTACGAAGTCATTGGCAAGATACATTCACGGCCCGGAAAAAATTTGCAAAAGTCTTCAATTTCATGAATGTTTAGCCTGTCTTCCGTGTTTAAGACAGCCACTTTGTGCAACATTAGTAAGTACTCACGAATTTATGATATAATTTTCTACATACTATCTTAACACTTCTTGCAATACGTCTAAAAGTTGAATTGTTTTTTTTTTTTTACATTACTTTACTTATCTAATTTTTTTTTTTCTACAATAACAAATTTTTTATTACAGATTACAATTGATTTTGACATTAAATATCCCCAAAAAGTGGATTGTATGAAAACCAGTTGGCCATTGCTGCGTGACTCATTAAAGCATTTATTGCTAACGACATACCGACCAAAAGATGCAGCATACGATTTTGCTTTAACTAAACTTGCAGATCCATGTTCTTCAAAAAGTATGTATATAAAAAATTAATTAGTTTTTTTTTTTGGTGTTGCTTTAATAAATTTTAATACTTTAAATTATTTTATAGATACAGTTAATACAATTGTTTTTTGGCTTTAGCCTACGATTTTTAAACCAGCTTCAAATGTAATTACTTAGAGTGAAGAAGGTGAATCAACGTAAAGGGACGAGTCAAAAACAAAAAGTTAATAAAAAACTTAAACTTCCAACTGTAGCTGAATCGCAAGAAGGCCTTTTATTACACGTCGAGGTAAGTTATTATAAAATAATTTTGTATTTTTTTTCAAAAGCTATTCAATATTTTTATTGCATTTTTCATTAATATTCTAAACGTCGATCACTAAAAAATGTCATTCGTGATATTATTTTGTTATTTGTAAGAAAGTTCATTGAAACAAAATAGCGTCGTAGAAAAAAATTACTTTATCATTATTCATTCAAATAGATAAATGATAATGGATTTATTATGACTATAATGAATTCATCAAATTTAATTAAGAAATTGTTTTTTTACTGTTTTCCTTGAAGACTGTTGGGAACAAATGAAACAAGTTAATTTATTTACTTCTATTTAAAATCATCATAGTATTTTATGGTTTTTCAAATATTTTTTTTCAATTTTTTGTTATCGACATACCGACTGTCAACACCGAATTGTCAACATCTAATAAAAAATTATGCATTCGTAGTACCCCGGGATAAAAAAATAAGACTTGAAATAAGCAGTACAAGCGATTTTGAGCGGTATGTTTTGAGCGGTTTCGACCGCAGGTCGTAACATGTGTAAAAATTAAATAATAATAACTTAAGCGTAAGCCTGTTGTTACGAATTCGCATTTGCGATTACGTTTCTTTTTAAAATTTAACCATTAATTTTTAAGTTTGGAATTTACCGGATGTAACGCGATATTTTAGTTATTTATTTTATTTAAAAATTATATTATTTTTATTTTAACATTTTTATATTTTTTCATTTAATTTTGCTGACCTATTTTAATTATTCAAAAAGATGTTGTAAATAAATATTTTACATCCGTTAAAGTGAAGACAAATAATTTTATAATAATTTTATGATGCTGACTACCATGGGAACAATAACTGGCCATTGGCTAATTATTAGTCCCACTCATAAATTTTAGAAGTTAAGAAAATATAAAAAGAATAATTTTTAAGAGAAAACTCACTCTCGTGTTATACGTAAAATTGTCAACATCTAATAAAATAATTAAACACCTAATTAGATTGAAAAAAAATAATATTGAAGTGAAAATTTTCTTAGTCTTAATTATTCGGGGTGTTTCTTCATATATTTAATTCATTGTATCTTGTATTTGATCCATTGACTTCCATCAACGGCGGCTATCCAGACTGACGCGCCCTCAAAACAATTGGATTTTAAAACTACAAGGTACATTTATTTTCTACAACCTAATCACATTCCCTACTAACCCGCTAGCCTGTAGGTAATAGCAAAATAAGAGGATTAAAAATAGTTAAATGTCAGGTTGTTGTTTTTCTATTATTATCAATTTATTATTTAATTATTTCATCAAATGTAATTTATTTCTAAATAGTATCGGGGATAAAAATTTAAATATTAATTAAAAATAGCAACCTGGCACGTAACACTGTTTATTTTTAAAAAATGAATTAAGCCGAAAAAATTAACAGGTAAGTCACATGCTTTCCTTAGCAACATTTGTCAATAGCTTTTAAATAAATTAATTATGGCAAATATTGCAAATAAATTATCTCTTAGTCTAAATTAATTTCAAGTCCATTTGACACAATAATTTTAATTTAATATATAAAAAATTATTGCTGTGGAATTAATCTAGATTATGAATTAATTTATTTGGTTATAATTAATTATTGTGTCAAATGGATGTGGAATTAATCTATATAATTAGAAAATTTGTTTGGTGACATGCTTAGCAAAATTTGCTAATAGATTTTTAATAGATATGTCTTTCAAAAACAATTTTTTCTTACATAATATTAACAATTAATATTCAAATTTAATAAACAATTTAAAAATTCGTAATTGCAAATTTATTTTTATTTCGTTTAGTTTATAATTTAATCCCGGAATACGTTATCGATTATATTAGAAAAAAATTGAGTTCATTAATGAAATCAGAGAGTTTTTTGTATTATCATTTATCATTTATTATTATTATTATTATAATTATATATTTTATTTTTTATATAAACAGTTTTATCGGTATTTATGATATCGTTATTTTTAATTTAAGTATATTATTCCATTTCAACTAGATTTACTGGTTCAACAATATAGGAAATGTTTTGTGGCTTTATTTTAACATGAAAAAAAACACATATAAATATAAAATAGGGCCGTAACGCAAAAATAAATGTCAGCGACGCCGCGTCATGTAAACGCGTCAAGCAAAATGGCATTTTAAACTTTCAAGATCAGAAAGATACATTTTGAAGTACTAAGTAGGCAAAAGATCGTGGCAAGGAAAGCTTCTAAGCAAATCAAGTAAGTATTTTAGCCTCCAATTATAATTCTGAAAAATACTTTTCATCAGATATTTTATCTATAAAATAGAAAATATCTAATAAATAGATCCATATTTTCATATACCTTTTTAAGGCGACATTGCATTAGAAAAAGAAACATCATCTAATTTTTTCTATGCACTTATTGGAATTTTAAAAGAGATTTCGTACATAAGTTTTCGAGAAAACTAGATTTGAAAATTTTCAAAATTTTTTTTTTTTTTTATTTTTCGAATTTTGAAAAAATAAAAGTTGTAGCTTCTTGAGAACCATAAAATAGATATTCAGTCAATTTTTCAGAATTTTTCAACACGTGGTTTTCGAGAAAACTGGGTTCGAAAGTTTTCCAAAATTACCGACTTTGAAAAAAATTTTCGTATTTTGGAAAAATAAAAGTTGGAGCTTCTTGAGGATCATTTTCTTGAAAAAAAAACAGTCAGTAAAACACTAACAAAAAAAAAAAATGGAATAAAATAATAGCTAAGTAATTATTACAATAATATTCTAATTATTACAATACAATAATTGTCATTTAGTCATTATTGTAAATGCATTTTTTTTGTTATTATAATAATTAAATTATTATTTTAATAATATCGTCTGAAATGCTCAAATAAAATTTCTTAAATAAATTTTAAAATTTTCTCGGTAAACTGCGGAAAAATAAATTCAAAAAATAGTCAAATCTATTTCTATGATATAATCATGTTATTATAACAGTAACTGTGCGAAACGTACAGAAAAAATTATTAGAGTTTAAATTACTATTACCGATCTGGTGATGTCACCAGAGACCTATAAATAGAGCGCGCGGCAACCCGAGATTAGGCAAAATCCTCTTGCATGTCGCCTTAAAATAAGGATTAAAAAAATATATTTATGTTTTTTTACAACCAGTTACATAAATGATATGCTGTTATTTTAGTAAAAAATAAAAATCTTTTTTTTTCTCAAAAATTACCGACATAGCTACCTCTTACTTCAAAACATTAATTATTGTCGACGTTAATCTATACATAAATGTTATGGAGTTGAAAATTTAATTAAATTTTTTTTGATCGTTTGTAATCATTTAAAATGAAAATATAAAAGTCGATTCGAAAGAATATGTAGATTCAATTATCTTTGTGTGTAATGTTGTATATTTTCAGACTGCGAATGACATACAAGAGTCAATTGGTCGAATTCGTCGGTCTATGATAAAAGTAAAAAAAAACTGTTCAACCTCGACCAGTTATAGTTGGACCACTTCATAAAATTGAAGCCTATTATTTATTAATCAATGATGAGCTACTCCCTGCATTGAACTCAGCTCATGAAGTTGAAAGCTCATACTTTAGATATTGAGTATCCACCCGAGTAGTGATAACTACATTGGTATCACAAACTTGCAATATTGGTGAGATATTAAAAAATTCTGGTCAATTAACTAGTAATTAAGTCTTTAATTTAGATCAAGTAAACATTCTGCGGGTCAATATTAATCTGTTGTATTTATTTATTTATTTTTTTTGATTTTATATTGTTTTTTTTCTTGTCAAAGGTCAACTTTCGTGTTATCATTATTAATGAGTTTATACTTATATCATTATTAAAAATAATAATATATATTTATAATAATTAAGGTTAAAAAATAATCACAGTGAATAATATGTACATTTTTAACTTGTGTTTTTCTTAGCAATTTAATTATTCATAAGATTTCAAGGTATATTTCATTAGTACATAGTACTTGTTTCTTTTGTTGTTATGTAATAACTATTATATTAAGATTTATTTCATTATTCATAATAATTAAGGTTAAAAAATAATATAATTAAAATAAATAAATTTTATTATCAATAATATTTCAAGGTATATTTCATTAGTACATCGTACTTGTTTTTTTGTAGTCGTTTTATAATAACTACTATATCAAGATTTAGTAAAAATATGTATTTAAGTAAAAATTAATTTAAGAAAAAATCATTTAGAAAAAAAAGCTTATTATGAATGTCGTATCTCAGATTGTGATAGGCGTTATGGATTACTTAAAACTTTTCGATCACATTTACGGAAAATTCATCAGATAAAATTACTTGAGCTCAATCAAGTCCAACTTCCTAAAATAACCGAAAATCTCGAAATCGAAAATATTTCTGACAGTCAATGTACATTTGAAAATCAATATAATAATAATCATAGTAATATTGTTCATGATGCAAATATAGAAAGTGGAAAAACAAAAAATGATTCAAACGTCACTGAAAATGTCATAGATACGGAATATACTCATGAATATAACACTATTCCAGACATCGATTCCTAAAATACTGCTGAATTTAAGATTTTCAATAGATTATTCAAGGATAGTATTTTAGACCTAATATTGAAATTTCATTCTGAGTATAACATTCCTCGGGATTGTGTTCAAAAATTATTTTACATTTTCAATCAATTTTTAATTGCCAGGCAATATCTTTTTTTGGAAATAAAATTGTTGATTTATTGCGTGAAGGGCATAGTGATGAAGGAAATATTCAACTCATTGAAACAATATTTAATTCACTAAAAAATCCTTTTTCCGAATTAGATACAGAATATAAACGGTTCAAAAATTTGAAGTCTAATAGCAAATTTGTTCCTCTGAATGATATTATTATTGGTTTTGAAGATAAAAAAAAAAAAAAGGTATTACAACTATAGTTGAGCGCGTGAACGTTGTCCATCAATATTTTCCCATTGCATTAACATTAAAAAATTTCATTTTTATTGATGGAATCAGTATTTGATACAGTGGTAGAATATACAAATTATCTTGAAAATATAAAAAATAAAGAAGTTATTTCTCATTTTATTCAAAGCGAGCTCTGGAAAAAAATGTCATCCAACTTCCCTGGAAAAAGAGTGATACCGTTATTTCTTTATATTGACGATTTTGAGGTGAATAATCCTCTTCCAGCACATGCAGGAGCTTCGGGTAAATTATGCGGACTTTATATGAACATGCCGTTACTACCACTTGTCTTTTATTTTTAAATAAGTATAAATATAATTGAATATACTTGATGAATAAATATACTTGAATGAATATTTAGTCCAGTAATAATTGTTTAATAAATTGTATTGAACGCAAATACATTTGTGACTTAATTCAGTCCAATATCAAGATAAACTGAAAAATAAAATAAATCACTCCAAAATGGTGTATGACCTCGTATATGAATATTCTTATAGATGGCATTACTAAAGTAGTATGTGTGGCGTATATATTATTTATACTGACACCTGACATGCGTACAAATTTGTTGTATAAATTTGTATGTACTTGATTTTATTTATTATATTATAACTTAATAAATGGATTAGGTTAATAATATTAATCAATTAATAATTTGAGGTAACAACTTACTTAAAAACTTATTTATTTAAGAACTTACTATCTCAAATTATTATTATCATTATTGTTATTTCTACAAAAAAAGAAAAAAAATATATATAAAAGGTAGAGAGGAATGAAAGTGTGTCTGAAGGCTGCTAGAGGCGCAGATGTGTGGTGACAAGGACGGCGTTCCGTGGCTCCCATTCCGTTCGAACTTCAAAATGGCGGAGCTTGGAAATTTTTTGATATTTTGTTGTGGTAGACCTGATTTTTTTTTTGTTTACAAACAATCTCATATGACATCTGTAAAATGTAACAATAGCCAATTTATTTAATTGATTTAAAATAATTATTAAAAATTTTGTCGACTTATACCTGGAAAAAATTGTCATATTTAATATTTTAAATTTTTATAAATCTATCAGATCATTATTAATAATAATTTTTTTTTATAAAAGGATGATTTGGTTGGGGCTGCAGGAATACTTGAAAATGTAATCCTAAATGTCAATTTATTACGTTCATCATATAACACAGCATGTGTGACAGAAGATAATGCTTTTTCAGACATTTTTTATCGTACTTTTAAATATTTAACAATATTAATAGTTTTGATAACGATTAAAATAAATAAATTAACAACTCTATATAACGTATATCTATTAACAAACATGTATCAAACTATCAACAAATAACAGCTGTGGCATTCAATATGCTAGTGATATATTAGTAACTTTTAATATCATTACATTTTTCATTTTTTTCGTCGCCATTTTGACGTTCGAACGGAATGGGAGCCCCGGAACGCCGTCAAGTATTGGATAGGTATGATACTGATGATATAAATGTATCATACACTGTATTGAACAGTATCCATGAAGAATAGAGAACAGGAGGACGAACTCCGTAAGCCAAAAATGTGTATAAAAATCAAATGGTGAATTTATTTTAAAAATTAAATAAAGAGGGCGAAATACCGCTCTTGGACCACCCACACAATAACATTTTTTTAACACGCACACACAATTACATTTATCAATGTTTATTATTATTAATTAATATATAAAATGATCATTTGATCATTTATTATTTTTTTACCAAATAATGTATTAAAATAATAAGATTTATAATTAAAAAATTAATAATCAATTGTCAACAACATAAAATTGATTCGTCATTATAAATATCTCTTTATTTTTTAAATAAATAAATTATCATTTAATAAACAAATATAACTCACGAAAAAGATGGACTTAAGCAGAGACAATTTATTCTTCATTTTTCAAATAAATAAAAGCTTTCAAATTAATTTGAAATAGACAAATCGTTGAAGAAAGAGACGGACTTGAAGAAAGATAATTTATTATTCATTTTTTACATAATTAAATTATTTTATAATAAACAAATAGGTAAAAAAGAAGATATGCTCAAAAGACAATATTTATTTTTTATTTTTAAAATAAATACCTGTGAATTATTTTTCTAAAGAACAAATAGCTAAAAAAAAAGATGTACTCGAGAATAAGTTGATTTATTTTTCGAATTTCGAAGAGACAATTTATTCTTTATTCTTTATTTTTCAGATAAATTAATCCCTGAAAATCATTTTGTACACGGACAGAAATATTTAACAAAA
>WSYQ01000791.1:0-55669 GCA_011426435.1 Lysiphlebus fabarum
AAAATCACAACAAAAAATAATTAAACGCATAACTTTTTTTATTTGTTTACTCTTGTTGACAAATGACAATACGATATTCTGACAGTCAATCAATCTTTATTGTTATTTATCAGACTTTACATTAAATTAAATGTAAATGAAAAATAAATGCCGCTTTTTTTTTTTTTTTTCAAAATTGGCTGCATCTCAAAAAATAAGTGTGAAGTTAGCAGAACTATGCTCAAAATGCTGCACGCAGCATTCCTCAGCGGCCATTTTCTAGTAAGTTTTTGGTGATATATAGTGACCAAAGTGCTATGGCATAGACAAGAAGACTAGAGACCAGGAGAATAAACTTTAGTGGAGGGGGTGTCCTAGAATACGGCAGCTATGTAGAGTGCGCCACTTTTACTCCTGAACGGCGCACTACGTAAAGCGCAGTTTTTTATCCCTGTACACTTCAGCCCACCGGCCCTATACTCGAGTCGTCAGTAAATAAACGTCAAAATCTCATTGTGATTGTTATTTAAATTGCAATAAACTAATCCTTATTGCTGTATGAAAAATTCAACTTTGTGATTATTTTTTAAACAATTCTTGAAGGCATTAGTGGTATTGTTATTAGTTATTATGGTGATGCAAATAACACATCGACAATATCAATACTCGTTCATCCAGACATGAGCATAAAAGTAATTTAAATTTTTATTTTTCATATTTTAATTTAATTAAAATTAAATTAAAATTAGTAATTTAAATATTTAAATATTTATAATTCTGCAATGTTGCTATACAATTGATTATAAGTAATATAAAATTTAGGTTTGATTTTGAATCAATATAAATTGATAATTATTATAAAAACTAAAAAAGTAAGTTAGTGTATGAATAAGAATAAGTTAGTGAAATTTAAATAACAATCACAATGAGATTTTGACGTTTATTTACTGATGACTCGAGTATAGGGCCGGTGGGCTGAGGTGTACAGGGATAAAAAACTGCGCTTCACGTAGTGCGCCGTTCAGGAGTAAAAGTGGCGCACTCTACATAGCCGCCGTATGCTAGGACACTAAATGTTACCCCCTCCACTGAAGTTTATTCTCCTGGTCTCTAGTCTTCTAGGGCATAGAACTTTGTTGAAAAACTATGCTAGTCGACACAGGCCTTAAGGAGATCCGAACCGGCCATATTAGCAATATAGTAGTATGAAGAGGCACGGTAGTGCCTCGAGTCAAGTATGAGAAAGGAAATATATATGTGTGTGTAAGAGTAATTACCGTGCCTTATTATACACGATACATTGGTGACCCCTTCCGTCCGCAATTATTTATGAATCGATTAAAATATGATGGAATCAATTAAAAAATACGGGGTTTTTTAACCATCCCATAAATCAATGTCAAGCTTTTTTTTTTAAAAAAAAATCAGATTTTTCAGTGGCTTATTTTTTTTTTTATTGAACAATCAAATTAACGGTTGCGATTTTTTGGCTGAAAAGCCAGATTTCTGATTTTGTTAAATTGGTAGTACGGTATAAGATTATTATAAAAAATTTTTTTTTTTTTGTTTTATTAAATGAATTGGGCTCCAATAAAAGAACCTAGTGTTTAACATATGTCTGTGTGAATATTGCTCGATCAACAATGTTGCACCATTTATGTTCTTTTTTTTTTATATACACTAAACAAACCCGAGCGACTGGGATAACTTTTTTGTCGCAAAACATGAAAATTTTAGCTTAATTTGAATCCTTCTCAATGGTTTACATCAAACGACTAAATCACTTTCAGGCGTTTTCATGGTATCCCGTGTAGGGTAGCTATTCTTGACTCGATTATCCCACCTACATGGGATAACATGAAAACGCCTGAAAATGATTTAGTCGTTTGATGTAAACCATTGGGAAGGATACAAATTAAGCCAAAATTTTCATGTTTTGCGACAAAAAAGTTATCCCAGTCGCTCGGGATAACTTGCGGATAATCGAGTCAAGAATAGCTACCCAGGTAAGATAATAATAACGTTTATAATAAGTTAATAATAACATATTAATAAAATTATGAAAATAAAAATATTAATTAATAACATAATAATAAATTAAAGAAGAAAAACGTTTTCAAACTTCTTTTGTGTAAATTGTTATTATACAGAAAGAATAAATTGAAATATAACAACAAAACTATAACCGAACTATACCTATAACCAGGGTTGTTAATGTATAAAACATAATGTTTTAAACTATGTTTAAAACTATGTTTAAAACATAGTTTAAAACATTCTTAGTTTTATCCATTTGTATAAAACGTCGCCATCTAGTGGCTAAATTGGGAACTGCCACCAAAACAAACAAACGAACCTAAATAAATTTGTTGTTATTAATATGTTTTTTTTTAAATATATGATCATCAAATTTGTTCATAAATAAATGATATAAATATTATGTTTATAAATTTTATAAACTTGTTATTATTAATGTTTATTAAATACTAGAGAACATGGCGCGCCTTCGGCGCGCCTCCATACCTACCACCTTTCTATTTTATATGTTCTATTTATTGACAGACTCAATGTAACATTTGAAAAGCATTAGTTATTATGACAATAAGCATCGTGTTATTCAGATAGCCGCGATTTCAAAAATCCCTTTTTTCCCTCAGTTATTTTATCCGCTAGATAGTTACGTGGATGTAAAGTGGAGTGCTTGAATTATGTATATATATAATTTTAATAATCTTTCACTCAGTGCAAGCTGTAAACAATACAATATAGATTGATATCTATCACGTTCAAATGAAGATATTTAGCTAGACTCAAATCGAATGAAACAAATGAAATGATTCACAATCAAAAATGTAAAAGAAACCTGAAATAATCATATTTTTTTTTATTTTCTTTTTTATTTCTAAGATATAAGTAATATCACAATTTATGTAATACCATAAATAAATAAATTAGTAATCGATAAATTTAATTAAATCAATTTCAATAAAAAAAAAGCAATACATTTGCCATATACCAACTAATCTTATGTGACACATGATAATATTAGCTGATGCTTAATTTTAATCTTCAATTTTTTATCAAAATATTATTAATAAATATTATTATCAAAATATTATTAATAAATATTATTATCAAAATATTATTAATAAATATTATTATCAAAATATTAATTTATAAATAATACTTTTTTATCAATGTCTGATGATAATTTAATTGATGATTTAAAATTTGCTTGTTAATGTTTGTTACAACATATAACAAACTCCTTGACAACGGTTACCAACTGTAAAAAAAACAACTATTTTTCATTTAAAAAAAAAAAGAAATCAGTTGGTAACTGAAAATAAAATAAAGATAATCGAGAGAGAGAGAGAAAGAATATCTAGGGAAACAAAACAACCAATCACAGAAAAAAGAACCGCCGTTACTTTTCTTCTTTTTATAATAGGAAACAACAATTGTTTGACAGGTTATGAGTGTAAGTATAGTCGGTAAGAGGGAAAGTTTGAGCCTACGAGAGATAAGGTGGGTTTTATCCGTTTTATCCGTTTTATCCTGTTTTAAACGTTTTAAACGTTTTATCCATGGATAATTGTAAACAACTCAAAAACCGTCCATTTTAACAACCCTGCCTATAACTATACTTTTTCTAGACAACTTTGATATGGAATATGTTTATGATTATATCGATGAAGATATTGAGTGAGTGTTAATCAGTTTTTATATAAATCATTTTTTCTAACTAATTGTTTTTATAAAACTTTGTTATGTTAAATTTTTTTTTCCTTGTGTTTAGCAAGGCTTTGTCGAACGATGATACAGAACCAAATTGACAGAATACAATTTCTTCATATACTTTAACGACTGAAAGGTAAATTCATTATATATTTTGAGGTAGATTAATAGCACATTCATTATTTTAAGATTGTTAATTTATTTTATATTTTCTATAGAAAAGAAAAGATAAATGGTTGGATTGTTACTCCTGAAAATGAATAAAAAAAACCTGCTCGAACTACTATAAATTCTTCATTTGAGTTGCAACTATGGACTGTTGGTGATGAAAATGATCGAACAAATTCAAATATTACAATAGTGTTTGTGCATTTAACTCTTATGGTTGATAGTTGCATGACATGATATTGGCATTATTTTTTCTTATTTTAGATAAAATATATTCCTCAAATATAAAAAAAAAAAAATTTATATTTTATTTCAGATTGTACTAATGAAAAAAAAAAAAAAAGAAACAAGCATGGATTTGTAGATTTGACAATAAATTAAATAAAGAAATTAATTTTGAAAAAATAAATAAATTATTTGTTTTATTTTAACGATACTTTATGATATATATCGATAATATTTTTTAGCCAATTTATATATCAATAGTTAAAAAATATATATCGGTCGATATATTATTTTCTTTTAATATCACCGATATATTATTATCGGTCCTTTTTCAACTATCGGACATCCCTAATTGTCACTAACTCATCCAACAACTTTGTTTTCTGACGGAACTACCCAACCGAACTGTTGGGTTCAATTTCGGTTTTTTCACAGTTTGGTTCTTCTATGGTTTTTTCACGGTTTTTAACACAAAAAAAAAACAGTTGGAAATTGCGCAAACTCAACCCAAAATAACCGTTCTGAAAAAAGTTTAGATTCAGTTGCATTTTTCAGTCAGTTTAAACTCGGTTGAAGAAACCGAATTCAAACCGTTTAAAGAAAAGCTATTTTCTCTCAAAGTTTATTGTTGGTTCAATTTTGGTTGAATTACGGTCATCGGTTTGATTCGGGTTTGGTTTGCGCAACTTTCAACCGAACGTGAACGTTTTTTTTCGGTTTATTTACGGTTCTATAGTTCTGTTAGGGTTATGATAATGTTGTTGATCTTATGAAACTACTGTATCAAAGTAATTTCTCACATTTGTTTTGGCTTGTTTCGAATGATGATGATCATAATGATGTTGTTCTTGATCATTTTTACGTTTTTGGCTTTTATTAAGACTTTCTGATGCATACGATGGTTTTTGTTGGGCACTTAAATCTTCACATGTGAAAGTATTATCTGTTAAACCACTACTGTTAAATGATACAAACAATCTATTTTTTCTTACTTTTATTGAAATATTTGATTTAAAATAAACGGTTTCGGAAGAGCAATAACTGATTGATCTCGGTGTTTACAATCGTTTAGCAAATAATCCTTCATACGACTTGGATTCCATGCATATTTTTTGTTACAAAATTTGCATAGAAAAATATCACATTGACTTCCTGTTGTCGTGGGCAAAAAGAACTTCTTGGTGACATCTTTTAATTTATTTGCCATTATTGCAATTGAATGAAAAAGAATAAAAAGAATTTAATTATATAGAAAAAGAAAATAATTAAACTTAATTTGACAGACAATATAAACAGAAAAAAAAATTGAAATTAACCTCGTTTGCTTATGCCATAATAATATATTTCAATGTAATTCTAATTGTCGTCAATAAAATAATTCAGCTGTGTCCTTAAATTAATCAAATAGACGAATAAATTTTACAATACAAATTACTAGTGTAATTCAAGAACAATTATATTTCATATATTATTAAATTAAGTTATTTCCTTGTATCAATAATTATCGCGCTTCTTTTAATTTTTTTTTTTATCAACAAAGAAAAAGTAAATAAATAATAATGACAATTAATAACAATTTGAAATTGTGTCTAAAGTGTAAAATTTATTTACAGGTGCCGGACACAAACATATGCAGTGTTGGGCTCATTTTATACGGCCGAATTATACGTTATATGTATACGCCGTATCATACGGCTCCCATTTTTGGCGTCGGACAATACGTTTTATACGGAGGTCGATAAAAAAAAAAATCGGTAGAAAAAAAAAAAAGGACTGAAAAAAAATATATATCCCAGCAATAATTGTTTAGTAAATTGTTTTTTTTTCGAGTACATCCTTTTCCTTAGTTACATTTCATTCCGTAGCTATTTGTTCATATAACAATTATATTCAGGCATTAATTTATTAAAAAAGTAGAGTGCAAATAAATGAAGAAAAAGGATGTACAAAAAAAAATATATATATCCCACCGATAGATGTTTAGTGAATTGTCTTTTTTGAGTACATCCTTTTCCTCAGCTTAAACAGTTATTTTATTTAACTTTTTAATAAAAATTTCATTTTTTAAACTTTTAAATTATTTTAAACAATATGTAATATTAAACAATAAGTTACTATTGATATATTTTTATTTTTGTTGCTCTTGCTTCTATAAACATATAGGAAATCTATTTACTGACGGCATTACCGCCATATTATACGTTTTGTCCGTATAATACGCGTATTATAAGAAAATGCGTATAATATTCCAAAAATGCAAATAAGCCGATCACTACGCATATGTAATACTACATATATGCGGACGCAAAGAAAGTCATGACAGTCTACCTTAGCTAACAAACGAGGCTGACATGCATCCAAGCTTTTTTCCGTGTAGAAACTAACTTTGGTAAATTTGACTTTATGAAACCATGGTAGAAATATACAAGCAGGTTTAATCCTCGAACAGAAATAAAAATCTACTGGGCTCATATATGTAATACTACTATATTGCTAACGTCACAATATATAAAGTTCACAATAAGTCATTTTCTCGGCAAGGCAAGAGTGCGTCCGATATCGTCTTCTCTCTCTTTCTTGGCCAAAAAAACACGCGCACAATTCAGATAGTGGGGCATTCGAAGTGATTCGGACGACACTCACACTATTGCAGTGTTTATTTCATGAATTCCTAATATATTAAATTAGTTTATGTACAATGATAATTTGAAAATTAAAATATAATACATAAATTATAAAAAAATCTCCACTGAGATTACAGGAAAAGAATTATCGTTCATTTTAAATAAAACATATGTATAACAAAAAAAATATTATTTTATTTATCTAAAAAGACCAGATTGAACTTATATCATTATACAACTTAATTTTTTATAAAACTTATTATTATAAAAATAAAATGTTACTATTAATTGTGTTTCAATTCTTATTGATTAGAAACCAAAATTAATTTAGTATACTTAGAACGAATATAGTTGGGTTTTTCAGATAACTCTTTGGCTATATCGAATAATTTAATATTCAGATATAAATTCAAAGTTCTAGTCATGTCATTATTTCTAATTAACATTACTATTTAACTTTACCATTTTTTTTTAGCTATAATACATCTTCTACGTTATCAAGTCCACAAACTTCTCTTCCACTTTTGGCATAAACCAGAATCTTTTGGAAATCTTTAAAAAAAAAAATTTTTGAATACAGATCTGTCAAGTGTATGTATACATATGAAAAGTAAAAAAAAGTAAGACAATATTTACAAATATTCACTTACTTATGGACTGCTAAATCTTTGTTTTTTCTTGAATTTTTACAACACAAATGACAAGTCTGTTGTCCCATAATTCACTATAATTATTTGTAATAACTAAAAAAATGTATTATTTATTCTAACATCAAAATATATTTGGATACAACATAACCATCATTTTTTTGACAGGACATATATAATAAAGTGTAATTGTGTACGTGATCTTCCGAATCACTCCGAATGTCCCACTATCTGAGTTGCGCGCGTTGTTTTTTACAAAGAAAGAGAGAGAAGAGAATATCGGACCCAGGGTTGTTCATCTATAAAACATAATGTTTTAAACTATGTTACAACATTAAACAACATATTAAACAACATAATTTAAAACATCCTTAGTTTTATCCATTTGTATAAAACGTCGCCATCTAGTGGCGAAATTGGGAACTGCCACCAAAACAAACAAACGAACCTAAATAAATTTGTTGTTATTAATATGTTTTTTTTTTAAATATATCATCAAATTTGTTCATAAATAAATGATATAAATATTATGTTTATAAATTTTATAGACTTGTTATTATTAATGTTTATTAAATAAACAACAATTGTTTGACAGGTTAGGAGTGTAAGTATAGTCGGTAAGAGGGAAAGTTTGAGCCGAGAGATCAGGTGGGTTTTATCCGTTTTATCCGTTTTATCCTGTTTTAAACGTTTTAAACGTTTTATCCATGGATAATTGTAAACAACTCAAAAACCCTCCATTTTAACAACCCTGATCGGACCACTCTTGCTTTACCGACAAATATAATTCTTGTTAAGGCCCTTGTCGACTAGCATAGTTTTTCAACAAAGTTCTATGCCATAGCACTTGGGTCACTATATATCACCAAAAACTCACTAAAAAATGGCCGCTGAGGACTATGCTGGAAAAATGCTGCGTGCAGCATTTTGAGCATAGTTCTGCTAACTTCACACTCGTTTTTTTAGATGCAGCCAACTTTGAGAAAAAAAAAAAAAGCGGCATTTATAGCTTTTTTGTTGTTCTTTGTTTACAGTTGTTTACAGTCTACATTAATTGATTGATTGACTGTCAGAATATCGTATTGTCATTTGTCAACAAGAGTAAACAAATAAAAAAATTTATGCGTTTAATTATTTTTTGTTGTGATTTTACGAATGTTGGTAGAGCTGGAATCATTTCAATAAACGATTATATCGCCGCCCTATAGCCGTCATGGCTGAACTATTTCTACCCAAGCGCTATGCCATAGAACTTTTTAGAAAAACTATGCTAGCCGACAAGGGCCTTTAGCAATATAATAATCATGGAGTTTTACAAGAAAAGTAATCTGTGACGTCACAAAATTTATTAGAATAGGGAGCTGTTGAGGATGACGGAATGGAGCAATGTAGTAACTCTATCGGTCACTGACGGCGCTATTCTTAGTTAGTACCGAAGTGAAAATCACATGTTTTTTTGTGTACTACTTATTTTTGTGGCAAGATAATTTTTTTCGAGTAAACAAATCGCTAAAAAAAAAAGATGGACTCAAAAAACGATAATTTATTGAACAATTTCTGCTAAATATCTTTCTCGCTGCACCTATTCTCTTAGCTATTTTTTTTCTAAATTTTCAATAAATAAAAGTATGTAAATTATTTTTAAATAGACAAATAGCTAAAAAGTGAGATGGACCCAAAAAAAAAATAATTTATTAAACACTTATTGCTGGGTAAAATATTAAAAAGAAAAAATAGGGTGCAATTAATTATTTAAAAAATAAAAAACAAATATACCTAAGAAAATAGATGTACTCAAAAAAATATTTTACTCAGCAATAATTATTTAGTAAATTATCTTTTTTTTGGGTCTATCTCATTTTTTAGCTATTTGTCTATGTAAAAATAATTTACATGCTTCTATTTATTGAACATTTAAAGAAAAATTATCTAAAAAAATAATGCAGCAAAAAAGATATTTCATTCAGCAAAAATTGTTTAATAAATTGTCTTTTTCTGAGTAAATCTCATTCCGCAGCTATTTGTTCATTCAACAATTATTAACATGCTTTTATTTATTTCAAAAATAAAAAAGAAATAGCTCAGAAAATGGATGTCCTCAAAAAAAAAATTTTTAACAAGGATAAATAAATTTGCTTTTTTTTCCTTTGCTATTAATGTATCCACTAATGAATAAACGGAATAAAATGGATTTGTTAAAAAGACAAGTACTTGTAAAATAATTGTTGAAAAAATTATTTATCAAATTACATTCAGTTTCTTAGCTTTGGATCATTTGAAAATATATTTTAAATAAATATAAATTATTGATTTGTTGATAAACAATTGTCCAAAAAAAAAAAAAAAAATCTGCTAAAAAGACAAGTACTTGTAAATATTTTTTTTAATAATAATATTTTTTTCAAATGAACAATTCATTTATTTTATAAATTAGTATTTTTCAATTCAATTATTTATTCACAATTAAATTTTTTTGTACGTTTAGTTTAGTTTTTTTTAAGTTTAGTTTTTTTTAAGTTTAGTTTTCATTTATAATTATTTTACCAGTGTATCATTTGATGTTTATTATTTTTAACATTCAATATTGCAATATTTATCATATATTCATTTGTCAACTCTGCAGTGCAGCCAACAAAAATGAGCAAGTGAGAAAAGTAAAAAAAAAAAAAAAATTTATAATAATCTTATACCGTACTACCAACTTAACAAAATCAGAAATCTGGTTTTTCAGCCAAAAAATCGCAACCGTTAATTTGATTGTTCAATAAAAAAAAAAATAAGCCACTAAAAAATCTGATTTTTTTTTTAAAAAAAAGCTTGACATTGATTTATGGGATCATTACAAAACCCCGTATTTTTTAATTGATTCCATCATATTTTAATTGATTCATAAATAATTGGGGACGGAAGGGGTCACCAATGTGTCGTGTATAATAGGCACGGTAGTTACTCTTACACACACATATATATTTCCTTTCTCATACTTGACTCGAGGCACTACCGTGCCTCTTGATTATTCATGTATATAACATAGATAGATAAAGAATGCATAAATAACTTGCATTGATCATAAATGAAAACCTTGAAAGAATATTGTTTAATATTTATAAATGTAAAACTAATCCTCAAAGGTATGTAATAAATAAATAACTACAATTGTTTTTTTATTTTTTTCAAATATTTTTTTATGAATTTTGTTTTTTCACATTCAAGTATTATATTTTCAGGAGTGCCATTCTTTGACTCTCACTGCAGGAGTTACTGTGGGTCCCGCAAAAACTATTTGTCGACATAAATTTGTGTCGCAACATAAAAAAGTCAAGGCGCTTCCTAACTATTTTATGCAAACCTACCATATTTTATGTTTTTCGAACGTAGTCAAATCATTTCGTAATCAACAAAAAGCTAAAGGAGTGGATGGACTCGAAAAAAGACAATGTACTCTTTGTTTTTTGAAGTAATAAATGCCTACAAATTTTTTTTTTTTTTTAAATAGCTAAAAAAAAAGATAGACTTAATAAAAAAAAAAATTTTTCCACGATTATTGCGCACCAAGAAGACTAGAAATACAGGAGGACGAACTCCCTATTTCGCCTGTATATAAAATCTAACAAAAAACGAAAAACAAGTATTTTTGTTAGATATCACATCTTTTTTTTAAAGTTTTTTTTTTATATCAAACACAATTCATACATCATCAAGTCTATTATTCATTTATAATTATTTTACTGGTGTATTATTTATTATCGATGTGTTTATTATTTTTATAACACAATATTGCACAATAATCATATATTCATATGTCAACTCTGCAAGGCAGCCAACAGAAATAAGCAACAGACTAAGAGAAGAAAAAAAAAAATAAAATTTTATAATCTTATACCGTACTACCAACATAGCGGAAGTAATCTGGGTTTTCAACGAAAAACGCACAACTCTTAATTTAATTATTCAATTAAAAAAAATATATTCTACGAAAAAATTATTAATTTATGTATTAAAATGCATTCAAACATCCGATTGTCCAGAGAGACAAATGCAATTGATTAAATAAATTTCAATACAATTATTTTACAAGTACTTGTCTTGTTCATTTAAAAATTAATAAATTATAATTTTAAATATACATTTTTATATCTGATTGGCCAGGGGAACAAATGCGATCGGTCAAATATGTTTTAAAACAATTATTTTACGAGTACTTTTCTTTTTTGCAAATACATCTTTTTACCAGCTGTTCTCTTAAAAATTGTTAATTTACATTATTAAATACATTTTTAATACCCAATTTTCAATAAAAATAAATTCATTTGGTTAAATAACTTTTAAAACAATTATTCTACGAGTACTTGTCTTTTTTGCAAATGCATCCTTTTTCTTAGCTACATCCTTTTCCTTAGCTACATCGTTTTCCTTAGCCACCTCTAATGCATTCTTTTCTTTAATCAATTGTTTACTTAAAAATTACTAATTTATATTTTTAAATGTCTATTGGCTAGAGAGACTGATGCAATTGATTATATAATTTTTTGAACAATTATTTTACAAGTACTCGTTTTTTTTGCAAATGCATCTCGAAAAATTTAAGTGTAATAATAAATAAATAAATAATTAATAAAGTGAAGGAATATATCTATCGATTATTTCGTAATACATTGTTTCTTTTAATGAATAAATAATAAATGATTGATACATAATATTTTTTCTATAAATTTATCATTTATCTAAAGAAAGCTGTAATTGAATTGGTAAGGAAGATATTATACCGATAACGTAGAAAGTCAACAGATTTATTATCCGAATTCAAAATGGTACTGTATAACTAAGGTTACTAGACTTAATCTGGGGAATCTTGTGACAAATAAGGCCTTAAAAAAATACATGTAGTGCTACACCCCTGATAAATTCCTTTTAATTATTTTTTAATTAACAAATAGCGAAAGAAAAAGATGTACTCAAAAAAAGACTATTTATTAAAATGAATTTAATTCATTTATTCAAAAAATAAAAAATAAATTGTCTTTTTTTGAGTGCATCTCATTCCGTAGCTATTTGTTTATTAAAGAATAATTTAAAGGCATTCATTTATTTAAAAAAAATAAGAAGCAAATATGGTCTTTCTTGGAGTCCATTTTTTTCTTTAGCTATTTTTTTATGAAATAATAATTTATTTATTTAAAAAATAAAGAATTGTCTTTCTTTGAATAAACATCATGAAGTATATCCATTTTCTCAGTTATTTGTTCTTTATTTTTTTAATAAATAAAAGCATGTAAATATTATTTTTAAATAAACAATTTTTAGTGTTATTATTTAATAAGCTGTCTTTTTTGAGTCCATCTCTTTCTTTAGCTATTTTGTTAACTTTTTGTTTTCTTATTATTTTTGTTTCCTTTTGATGATTGACAGTTGAGAACGATACATTTTTGAACCATGTTTTCTACTAAAAAAAAGAACTGTAATAATAATAAAATAAATGTAAATATCATTATAATTTTAATGAAGCATGTATTTTTAACATCAAAGTTATTGTGATATGTACTTGTTTATATTAATTTATTTTTATCTCATATTATAAAATAATCAAGAACTTACTTTTAAATGTATAGTCGTATTGATATAAAATTAATTAATTTTTTGTTGATTATACTTCAAATAGTTCATTAACTATTAAATAATTATTTTTTCACTTGTCAATGTATAAAATACTTTAACAATTGCAACAAATCCATGTCAAAATGTAAACAAAAACAACACACGTGACCGTGGAACCGTCCAGATGCGAGCGCTATCCTCGGCAACTTTATATACTATACTTGCTCCATTCCGTCGGCGACAGTAAAATCAGCTAGTTTACGCTCCTTGTAGACCTTCATGGAAAAGATACACTGCCGATTAACAAAGGACTCGCTAGTTTCCCTCAAAATTTTTGGCCATCTTGATAGTTTTGGTCATTTGTAAAGTCAACTTTTATTGTGAAACATAATTTCGTTTCAATAATTACTAAAATCAAATAACCCAACAACATTTATAAAATAGATTAGTGGGTTTTTAAACAAGATTTTTGCTGAATAGCTGTTAAGTAAAAAAATCAAAATTAAGTTGTGTTTTGTGATTAATCTCCAGTTCGATTAATAAAAAAAATGCCAGGAGAAACGAGCCACGCAAGCCGTTTGGCGAAATTCAAAAACAACATGAAATCTGATGTAAGTATTGAAAAAAAAAGAAACTGTACAAAGATTTTTTTAGTAATTCTTAAAACAATGATTGTTTTCAATAAATAAAAAATATTTCTTATTAATTAGGATGCACGTAGGCGTCGTAATGAAGTATCTGTAGAATTGAGAAAAGCAAAACGTGATGAGCAAATCTTGAAACGTCGTAATCTGGAAATTGATACAGACGATTTAAATAAATCTGATAACGAGCCATGTTCACCACCAATTATGCCAATTGATGAGATTATCAGCGGCATGAATTGCAGTGACGAGACAATTCAATTACAAGCGACACAAGCTTGTCGGAAAATGTTGAGTCGTGAAAAACATCCACCGATTGATTCAATGATTCAAAAGGGTATTGTGCCTCGTTGCATACAATTTTTAGATAACCATTGGAATCCAGCATTACAGTTTGAATCATCATGGGCTTTAACTAATGTTGCATCAGGTACTAGCGAACAAACAATGATTGTTGTTCACAGTGGTGCAATACCAAAATTCATTGAATTATTGAAATCACCTGCATCTAATGTTGCTGAACAAGCCGTATGGGCACTTGGTAATATTGCTGGTGATGGTCCACAAACACGTGATTGTGTACTTGAAAATGGCGCATTACCACTTTTAATTAATCTTATCAAACCACAAGCACCACTCACATTTCAACGTAATATCATATGGACAATATCAAATTTATGCAGAAATAAAAATCCACCACCATCATTCGAGTCAGTCAAAATTGCATTACCATGTTTAACACGCTTACTTGACTCTGATGATAATGATATATTAGCTGATACGTGCTGGGCATTATCATATTTAAGTGATGGTACGAATGATAAAATACAAACGATCGTTGATGCTGGAGTTGTACCAAAACTTGTTAATTTATTAAGATCACAAGAATATTTGGTTTTAACTCCAGCATTAAGAACAGTTGGTAATATTGTTACTGGTAATGATACTCAAACTGATGCAATAATACAAGCTGGAGGCTTAGATGCATTACGGGGTCTATTAGTCAATGGTCGTCCAAATATTGTTAAAGAAGCAGCATGGACAATCAGTAATATAACTGCTGGAAATCCACAACAAATACAAAAAGTAATTGATGCACAAATATTATCACCACTTGTTAATGTATTAAAAAATGGTGATTTTAAATCACAAAAAGAATCAGCATGGGCTGTTACTAATTTGACATCTGGTGGTGATGTACCACAACTCGTTGCATTAATACAAGCTGGCGTTTTAGAGCCATATTGTGATTTATTGGATACAAATGATGGTAAGACTATATCAGTTGTACTCGACGGTATTGTGAATATCTTAACTGCTGCTGATAAAATGGGTGAACTTGAACGAGTTGCTCTTGCGATAGAAGAATGCGGTGGTCTTGATAAACTAGAAGCACTTCAACATCATGAAAATGAAAAAATTTATCAAAAAGCCGTTGGTGTTATCGATAAATTTTTCTCTGATTCAGTAAGTTGATAAAACTTTTAAAAAAATTATGTAAAACCTTGTAGCAGCTAGTTTTATTTTCTCTTAATTTGTATGTTCTTCTTTCATAGGATGACACGAATCATCATCTTGCACCCACAGCTGTTGATGGACAACTTGAGTTTCAAGCAACAGATCAGCAAGAAGGTTTCCAATTTTAATATTAATAATTTTCTTAGAATAAATCGTAAATGTAATTTTTAAATCTGCCTTTGCGTTAGTATCAATCTTCAAGGTTCATTTTTATCATACATACCTAATATTGTTATTTCATTGAATCGTCTTAAGAAAAAAAAAAAAATCTGTTACCATTTTTTTGAGTTAATTTTTTTTTTTTATTACTATATTTATTACTATGTATAATTATTTCTGGTTAATTATAATATTTAATTTGCATACAACGATTTAATGCTTTTTTGTTTATTTTTTTATTTTGAGAATATGTGATTCTTGCAAGATCAATGTACACATTCAATTATTTTGGCTTGATAAACATTCCTGTATATTTTTTGTCTAATATTTTTTTACTACTATGTATTAATTTGTAATAAACTTTTGATACTTGAAAATGAGTTTTTATTCATTTATTGATAAACTAGATTTATTGAACACTTGACTAAAAAATTTGTATTAAAATTAATTCTGTAAAATTTGAGGTGGAATTTTTTTTCTTTTAGGCTCATTCGTTAAATAAATTAATTATTAACAAGTGCATGTACTATTAATTTTTATTTCTATTTAACCTCATTTTTCTTAGAAAAAAACTCTGGATTCAACGCCGGCAATTGTTAGTGCTTGGAAAATAATATTAGTGATGAAAATTTGAATTTTTTTTATCATGCTGTTTTAAAAATAATCAACTTTAAAGTAACAATGCCCAAAGCGACGCATACAGGATTGACATATACAAGCATATATAGTAAATAATATGTATGCCGTTCATTCTTTTTCGTGTTTCCTTTCACACAGAGACTAAATAAGTACATGATAATAAAATAAAGTGTTTGAGGGTATACGGACCCGTCAAGACTCAAATAAGCACTTTAAGCAATCAAAAATATTACAAATATAACTTGCCCACAAAATTATCTTTAACTTCCAAAATAATTTCACAATATTATTATCAACTAATTATTTTCTCTTTAAAATATAAATACCGACGTGTTTCGAATTGTTACATATAATGACTATAAAAATACAAGATAATCTCAAAAAGTTAAGTGAATCAACCCACTTAAAAAAATCTCATAGAAACCACGAAAAAGGATCAAATACACATCAAATGCTCATAAAATAATAATAACATCTATAAGCATTTGGTGTGTATTTGATCCTTTTTCGTGGTTTCTATGAGATTTTTTTAAGTGGGAAAAAATACACTTCTCGCAATCAGATACTCAAACAATTAGAACTTATTGAAGAACTTATGTTTTTACAATTATTTTAATTCAAATCAATTAACTGAGTTTGTTAAGAGATATAAATTTAGTAATTAATTTTGTCATGAATTCTTTATATCGTAAATTTTTTGAAATCTTTCCATTAATAACTATTCAATTAATTTCCATGCTAAAATGCGAGGTTTGTAGATCTATAGTTTTTATATATTTATCGACCAAGAAAATCACTTTGATCATTGACTAAAAAATGATAAACAAACGCTGCTTTTTTTCTGTCAAAAGCCGCTTGTGTCGTGCGACTTCTTTGACTCCAATCTTTACGACTTCTTGGTGGATCACGCAAAAAAATTGAGCCAAATAGTGTTGCTATAACATATACATACGAAACATTGTTCTAAAAATCCTGCACAAGATATTTATCAATTTTTTTCTAATATATCTTACCCAATGTTTTTGCATCTAGACCATTGTCTTGAGAATAATTCAAAAGCTCTTGCAAAAATGACGAAATATAGAGGAAAACCGTCCTTCGAATTTCCGGCAATTGCATCACCAACTTTAAAGAAAACAAAAAACAAATAAATCTCGAAAACTTAAAATGTTTAAGACTCGACTTTACTTAAACAAAAGATTATTTACCTGTTTACATTGTATGTAATTAACCGCAGCGGAAAAACAAACACTGTGCAAATTATACGGTACTAATGGTTCAGCCGTTGACTCCAAAAGTAAAAGCAATGATTCAGCAACTGAATGAACACTACCAGCTATACCATAAAACTCATTCAAGAAAAATTAAATTTACTAATTTAATAAATAAAAAAAAAAAAAAAAACCAACATTATTTAATAAGGATACGCATGGGATCTGGGCTCCCAATATCTAGCCAATCTCGAAGGGCAATGATCTCACTATGTAAACCAGGTGTTTCAAAGAGTCCAGGTGTTTTTGTACCGTGTCGATACAGTCTATCAACCAGCAACCATATTTCCTTAGGTATGGAATACAGTTTATCCGATGGATTTTTATTATTTTCCTAATCAAATGTAATAATTTAAAAAAATTGTCAAATAATTTATAATGTTTTTTTTCACCAACCAGCTCTATGATCCTTCCAACCGGTATTTCCCTAATCGGAACTGCTATATGCACCAATGCTTCTATCGACGAGCCAAAACAACTTCTCTCATAACAACCCGTGACAGTTATAAATATATCTTTTCCTCCTTCAAGATGCAACACTAATATATCGTACACAGTATCTTCACCAGAATTTAATTTGCATGCTGATTTTTTATCAACAAATACTTCTAATCTAATATCACATTTTTCACCAGGTTTTATGAAACCAGTAAACGGTTTGATACTCAACCAGTCCTTACAATAATTAGTGTTATCTAATTTTTTTATAAATTCAAACTGTACTGGCACTTGTCCAGTATTTGCGATTATAAGTTCCTTGTAACTTCTTTCGAAGAATTTTAAATCATCAAATATTATTTCATTTGTGTCAACCATGACCTGGGGCAAGAACTCGTTTTCTAATTTGTCTAGTTTTTTCATCAACTCTTCATGAATTTTACGATATTTTATCATATCGATAACACGTATTTGCGAATCGAATATAGCACTGACAGGTTTGTGGTCAGATATACGTAAATCAGGATGACTTCTATATCCAATTGATGTAATATATTCGCCTTTCCATAACACTCGATCACACCATGCTGGTGAACGATTTTTTTCACTTGAATCCCAATGATCGGTGCCTGGATCATATTTGTAAGTTGGCTTAAATGTTATCTCAGCTTCGTGAAAACCATGGAATATTTTACCCAACAATTTTTGTTGACGAAGTTGATCATTTCGAAGTAATGGTTTATAATTAGCAGAAGTAATATATTTTTTAGCAACAATAACATCCATTTCAGTTATCCTATAATTTAAATCACCAAGCCAGTATATTTGATCGTGATCTTTCAAACTTTTTTGTAGAGCAACATTTGTAAATGATAATCTGGAACAAATATCTGTATAGTCCTGATTCCGTCGCTCATATTCTTCATTATGAGCAGCAAGATGAGAATTCACAAAGCAAACTGATGTGTTATGAATCAACAAGCTGACAGCGACACCACCCTTATTACCAAGTTTACCCATTATCCCGGTTCCAACAGTGTCAACAGTTACATTTTTTATGAATGGTAAATGTAAGCTTTGAGAGTAAACAATAAGCATCATACCGACAAGACGAACAAGAGCAATTTGCTTATAATTTTGTTTTTTGTGAAGAGATTTACTAACAATTTGACGCCACTCTTCTTCACGCGGTGTGTCGTTGAATAAGAACGCTTCTTTGCTCAAGTCTAATTCTTGAAAACCAATCGCGTATAAATCCGGTGGGACAGTGTCGTTGCTTAGCCAGTCTTCAAGAATGACGTTTGATGGCGGCTGACCATTTACGTTCCAAGTACCAATGAAAATTCTAAACGTTTTGGTAAAAGTATAGTCATCTTTTTTACAGTTCATTTGATAACGAACAACTGATTCACGAGCTGCAATTGGCACTTTTCCGGTCGCTATGTCTAGAGTTGGTACAACTAGATCTGGTGACTCTAAATCTATTAACTGTCAATATGAAAAAACAATGCAATTAAATAAATCCAATTTTATAAAAATCAAAAATTTGAAAATTTATTTACTGGATCAACATGCTTATTTCCATCGCCACAAGTTGGGTCCAAACTTCTTGTGCTTCCAGTTAATTTCTGGATCCAAAAATAGTTTGATGATGGACTTTTGTTTTTTTGATACACTAAAAAATTAATTACTTTAGATAATTTTAAATATTGAAATTTAAAAATAATACAAGTAAATTTTTTTGTTTTTACGTTCAACAGCACGGAGTATTTCAGAAACTTTTGATCTCGTTTCGAAATCAGGTATATCAAAAACTAATTTTTGTTTTCTTGACCAGATGTTCAGGTAGATATCACGACCTTCTCCTGTTTGCACACCAGGATCTATTAAATCAAACGCAAATTTATATTTTATAGTAATTACAACGTAGGCGAAGAAGCACAGAAGCAACTTTATATTGTGAGTTGTCTTACCAATGTCACATTTAAAATCTTGATTAATTGGTAAGACATGTTCGATTGTCAAATCGCTGTAAACTTGAGGTGGATTTATTGATGTTAATAACAAAATTATAGCGTGTACTTCATCTTTCTTAACAAGAGTCAATAATCTCGGTTCTTTTATTTCTCCCCGCATCAACATAACATTCATTGTCTTTATATGAATATTAAGGATTTAGCAAGTGATATGTTTTAAAAAAAATTGATTAAAAAAAAAAAGGATACCATTTCAACTGTTTCACCAGAAGTAAACTTTGATTGAATAATTGACATTTGTTCATGAGAAGCCATTTGTACTTTGTCAACAGACGAATTTTAGATTAAAATAATAAATCAAATTAGGAATAGGAAATATTACTAATGTTTTGAAAAACTTCTTCGATCTCTTTTTTTTTGTCGGTCTTCGGATGATTAAAGTCAAATCAAGAAGACATGGAGTTTTACAAGGAGGGTAATCTGTGACGTCACACAATGTATTAGGGGTCCGTTCGAAAAGTCACTCGGAAACCCAGAAGCAGCGCAGTAGACGAAAAAATATAGGAATAAAATAAACTTGAAAGTAACTGAAAGTTACTGTAGACTATTGATTGCAATAACGGCCATATTGCAGGCCACTCACTTTTGTTACTTATGAAAAGTATTTTTATAATTATTATTAATAATTAAACAATAGAATATTTTTTTGATTTGTAGTTTGTACCTATACAAATTCATGACAAAAAAAAATCATGCTTACCACAACAAAATATCAAAAATTTTCTATGATCACAATCTTGAACTTCCGGGTTTCCGAGTGACTTTTCGAACGGACCCCAGAATAGGGAGCTGTTGAGGATGACGGAATGGAGCAATCGGTCACTGACGGCGCTATTCTTAGTTAGTACCGAAGTGAAAATCACATGTTTTTTTGTGTACTACTTATTTTTGTGGCAAGATAATTTTTTTTGAGTAAACAAATCGCTAAAAAAAAAAGATGGACTCAAAAAACGATAATTTATTAAACAATTTCTGCTAAATATCTTTCTCGCTGCATCTATTCTCTTAGCTATTTTTTTTCTAAATTTTCAATAAATAAAAGTATGTAAATTATTTTTAAATAGACAAATAGCTAAAAAATGAGATGGACCCAAAAAAAAAATAATTTATTAAACACTTATTGCTGGGTAAAATATTAAAAAGAAAAAATAGGGTGCAATTAATTATTTAAAAAATAAAAAACAAATATACCTAAGAAAATAGATGTACTCAAAAAATTATTTTACTCAGCAATAATTATTTAATAAATTATCTTTTTTTTTGGGTCCATCTCATTTTTTAGCTATTTGTCGATGTAAAAATAATTTACATGCTTCTATTTATTGAACATTTAAAGAAAAATTATCTAAAAAAATAATGCAGCAAAAAAGATATTTCATTCAGCAAAAATTGTTTAATAAATTGTCGTTTTCTGAGTAAATCTCATTCCGCAGCTATTTGTTCATTCAACAATTATTAACATGCTTTTATTTATTTCAAAAATAAAAAAGAAATAGCTCAGAAAATGGATGTCCTCAAAAAAAAAATTTTTAACAAGGATAAATAAATTTGCTTTTTTTTCCTTTGCTATTAATGCATCCACTAATGATAATATAAAAAATTGGATGTTATTATGTATTATTTAGTTGTATTTTACTTTTTTACACAAAAAAATACTTTAACTGAGCCACACAATAATAATAACAAATGACCTTGACTTCGGTACTAACCAAGACTAGCGCCGTCAGTGGCCGATAAAGTTACTAAATTGCTCCATTCCGTCATCCTCAGTAAATTTTAAGAGATTATCCTCCTTATAGACCTTCATGATAGTAATATCACCAAGAAGACTAGAAACCAGGAGAATCAACTCCGATGGAAGGGGTAAATATTTTTGGTCCGACATACGTCGTAAATCCAGAGTGAGCCACTTTCATTACTTAATTGCGCACTACGTAATGCGCAATTTGTTTTTTTCCCACCCCTCAACCTGTTGAGCAGTCTATCATGTTTACATCTACCGAATTTATAATAAATAAATATTTTATTTGTTTGTTTTCGTTATATTGCAATTCCTATTAAATGAAATAAAATATGTAAAAATAAAAAAATATTAATACTCCAAAAAATTTAATACTCCAACTGCATCAAGCGTGTCTGATAAAATAAATATATACTTCAAGAAACCACGTATAAAAAAAATTTAGGTGCTCACAAAAAAACAAGCAATAAAAATTGTAATTTCAACGCTTTATACACCTTTCAGCAACTAATTAAATTGATTTATTTCCACTTTTTAAAATCAAGAATATTTAGAAATGTCATTTGACAATTATAAAAAAATTGGTTATATTTTAATGATAGATTTATTATAGATACTAGGTCGGGCTGAGGGGTAGGGAAATAAACAAATTGCGCATTACGTAGAGCGCAATTAAGTAGTGAAAGTGGCTCACTCTGGATTTACGACGTATGTCGGACTACCCCCACTCCTGGAGTTGATTCTCCTGGGTAGCTATTCTTGACTCGATTATCCCACCTACACGGGATAACATGAAAACGCCTGAAAATGATTTAGTCGTTTAATGTAAACCATTGAGAAGGATACAAATTAAGCCGAAATTTTCATGTTTTGCGACAAAAAAGTTATCCCAGTCGCTCGGGATAACTTGCGGATAATCGAGTCAAGAATAGCTACCCTGGTCTCTAGTCTTCTTGAATATTACATATATGAGTGGACTATCTTCAAGTAGCCATCTTTACTAAATTTTTTGTATGTGTGTTTAAATCTGTGTGCCCATATATGTTATAGTACATATGTGTGTGTGTCTGTCAAATTATTATTGTTTACTCAATATGATTAGAAACATTTCTGTTTATTATTAATTATTCATGTATAACATAGATAGATAAAGAATGCATAAATAACTTGCATTGATCATAAATGAAAACCTTGAAAGAATATTGTTTAATTTTAGGAAAATTATTTATCAGGGTACATCCTTCTTTCTAGCTATATATTTGTGATAAATGCATTAAAATTTACATAAAATTTTTTTTTTCATAAATAAATGCCTAAGAAAAAGATAAATTAATAAAAAAAAATTACTTAGTTATTGTTGAAATTGAGTAAATTATGTTTTTAATTAACAAATGAATTAATTATTATTATCTACAGCATTCACACTAAACAACACTCACTTGTCATCCATCCTAAACCTTCACCTAGTTACCATGTACTCGTTTGTTCTTGTTTATTTTATTTACTTTATATATTATACCTTTCTGTAGTCTCAGTCTCAATTGATTACTCAATCTAGATACATACTAATTAAAAGGTGTTAGCCTCTGGTTATTTTAACAGGTTATGGGCCCAGAAGCTTAACACAAAAATATATATACCCATATTATAATTGCTGTTTATATAATTAAATTTTCAATTAGCCAGCCTCAGTGCAAAGTGCAAAACACTGAATTTAATATAAATGAACAACAAGAATCAGGAAAAATTTTGAGACTAAAAGGGATAGAAAATTGGTCAATATGGAAATTTCAAATGAGAATATCCTTCATGGTATCAAAGGCATTAGGTATAGTTGAAGGTGAAAACCCCAAGCCTAGAATGCCTGAAGAAGCTCAAAATGAAACTGCTGCTGAACATCAAGCAAAAATAATTCAATTTAGAAACACACTCAGGGAGTGGGAAGATCAAGAAGGTAAAGCTCAAAAATTAATAGTGACAAAAATAAAACAGAGACGAATACTTTTATGCTACAACAAGAGTGGTTTACTATCACTATAACAGATGGTGACAGTATATTAATGCATATTCCAAAAATACAAGATCTAGCTTGTAAACTAAAATCACTAGGTGAAGAAATATCTGATAGCATGATAATTATGAAAATACTATTAACACTGCCACCAAGTTTAAGTCATTTTTGTACTGCCTGGGAGTCCACAGCTGCTGTAGATCGTACACTCACTAATTTAATTGCCAGATTACAGACTGAAGAGTCCAGGTCAAATAGAAAAGTAATAGCTGAGACTGGTGAAGCATTTGCTGCCAAGAAATTCAATAAAAATTACAATAAAAAGAAACCACAATACAATGAAAGTGGAAATGAAATAATTAAAAAGGGAAACTGTTTTCACTGTAATAAACCTGGACATTGGGCAAGAGATTGTTATAAAAAGAACAGAGATAAACAAGAAAAATGGAAAAATAATAAAGCTGGTGGTGCACTCATCCAAGAAGTAGTATTATCAGTATCAACAGATAAGATGTCAAATGAAAACTGGTATATTGATTCTGGTGCCACTCACCATATGACAGGGAGAAAAGATTGGTTTTCTAATCTTGAAACATTAGAAACAAAAATTGCAATTAAAATAGGTGATGGTAAAATAATTTATGCTGAAGCAAAAGGATTTATCAATATTAAAGCCTTTAATGGTGTTAAGTGGGTTAATAAACACCTAAGTGATGTTTTATATATACCAGAACTAAAATACAATCTATTTTCAGTTACCAGTGCTTTAGATAAAAATTTTACCATGACAACAACCAATACAAGATGCTTGTTGAAGAAAAATAATCATATTGAAGTAATAGGTGAAAGAGATGGAGGTTTGTTTGTCATGAAAATTAAAATATTAACACCACAAATTGTAAGTGCATTTGTTAGCAAAGAAGAATGCTTTCAAAACTGGCATGAGAAACTAGGTCACCAACATCATGCACATATTAAAAATTTTTTACTTACACAAGGAATACGTACATTAATAAAACATGAGTTATGTGAAGCTTGTGTTGTTGGTAAAATGAAAAGACGATCATATAAAACAACTGATTCCTTAAAAACAATTGAAATAGGTGAAATTATACATACTGATGTTTGTGGATATATGGATGAATTATCCTTGGGTAAATCTAAATATTTTTTAGTCTTGAAAGATGATTACACACATTATCGTCATGTGTACTCCATTAAAGGTAAAGATGAAGTACCTGAGTGTATTAAAAATTACATAAATAGAGTTGAAAAAGAAACAGGAAAGAAAATAAATACATTAAGATCAGACAATGGTCGTGAATTTATAAATGAACGAATTAAAAATTTATTATTTGAAAATGGAATCAAACATCAAACAAGTACACCATACACACCTGAGCAGAATGGCAAAGCTGAAAGAGAAAATAGAACTATTGTCGAATCAGCAAGAACAATGCTTCATGCAGCAAATTTACCTATAAGTCTATGGGCTGAAATGGTCAACTCAGCAGTATACATATTAAACAAAACAGGAACAAGTTCAATTAAAAATAAAACACCATTGGAGTTGTGGACTAAAAGAAAAATAAATTTAAATAACTTCAAGGTAATTGGTACTGAAGTGTTTGTTTATATTCCAAAAATAAAAAGAAAGAAATTTGGTGCTAAAGCAAGAAAAGGAATAATGGTTGGATATGGTGAAATGGAAAAACAATACAGAATTTGGTTTCAAGATACTAACAAAATCGAAGTATGCACAGATGTTATTTTTAACGAAACAAGACCAAGAATGACACAAGATCATCAACAAAAAGTTCAAGAAGACCAAGTTCATCAAAAAGACCAAGATCATCAACAAGAACACCAACAAGACCAAGATCATCATCAAGAAAACCAAGAAGATCAAGATGACCAAGTTCATCAAAAAGACCAAGTTCATGTGTACCAAGGAAACCAAGAAAACCGAGATCATCAACAAGAACACCAAGAAAACCAAGATCACCAACAAGAACACCAAGAAAACCAAGATCATCATCAAGAAAACCAAGAATATCTACAAGAAGATCAAGATGACCAAGTTCATCAAGAAGACCAAGTTCATCACCAATAACACCAAGAAAAACATCAAGAAATTGAAAAATTAAACGAAAGTCAAGAAAATATCAATGAAGAACGTTGTGCACTTGATACATGCATTGAACCAAAAACAGATAAAATAGATTGGATACAATGTGACATAAATACATGTAAAAAGTGGTATCACTTAGATTGTGTTGGTTTAACCATGTCAGAAAACATTCAAAACAATGATTATATCTGTGACAGTTGTAAAAGTGATGGTCAAGGTCAAGCATGTATGTTAATGCTTGCCTGTCAAGCTCAAAATTTTCTATCAGAAGAACCACAAAGTCTAAATGAAGCAAGAACTAAGAAGGATTGGCTCAAATGGAAAAATGCAATGGAAGAAGAAATGGAAGCACTACAATCCAACAACACCTGGATACTGGTAGAACCACCATTAAAGGCCAATGTACTTCAAAACAAATGGGTTTATAAAATTAAAAACAATTTTGATGGCTCAATAAACAGGTATAAAGCCAGACTTGTAATAAAAGGATTTCAACAACGAGATGGCTTTGATTACTATGAGACATTTAGCCCTGTTGTTAAATTTGACTCTATTCGAATGATACTAAAAATTGCAACTGTAAAAGAAATGTATACAAAACAGTTTGACGTAAAAACTGCTTTTCTTCATGGTGAACTCAATGAACAAGTACATATGAATCAACCTGAAGGATATGATGATGGTACAAATAGAATATGTCTTTTAAAAAAGAGCCTATATGGTCTTAAACAAGCACCACGTTGCTGGAACAAGAAATTTACTAATTGTCTTGAAAATTTTAATTTATATCCAACACAAGCTGTTCCATGTGTTTTTAAATCTCATGAAGATCTAAATCAGTGTATTCTAGCACTTTATGTAGATGATGGAATTATTATTTCAAAAGATAAAAGAAAAGTTGAAGATTTACTTAAATATTTGAAAATGAAGTTAGAAATCAAAGAATCAACATTAAATATGTTCCTTGGAATCCAATTAATAAAAGAACCAAATGGATCCATAACTGCACATCAAAGTTTGTATACACAAAAGTTACTAAAGAAATTTAAAATAGAAAATGCACATCCATTAAGTACACCAGCTGATAACCATCAAGAATTAAGTCAAATAACAACAGAAGAATTAAGCAAAACTTGTAGTGAAAATGTCCCATACAGAGAGGCAGTAGGAAGTTTGCTATTCTTATCTATGATAACACGTCCAGATATCACCTTTGCAGTTAATAATGTCAGCAAGTTTTGTTCAGAACCAAAGAAAGTACATTGGAATGCAGTAAAAAGAATCTTGAAATATTTAAAAGGTACAATTAATGTTGGTATTAAATTTAATAATAATAAAAATTTGGAGTTAAAAGGCTATGCTGATGCTGACTTTGCTGGTGATAAAATATCAAGGAAGTCAACCTCAGGATGCCTCATAAAACTTGGTGACTCTCCAATTGCATGGTCATCCAGAAAACAAAAGACAGTTAGCTTATCTACATCTGAGGCAGAATTTGTAGCTGCATGTCAAACAACCACTAATTTAAGCTGGGCAAACTGTTTACTTCATGAACTAACACAACAAAAAACAGATCCACCAAAATTATACATTGACAATCAAAGTGCCATTGGATGGATCAAAAATGGCCAATTCGAAACAAAATCAAAACATGTTGATATCAAGTACAAATTTATATTTGATAAATATAACTCACAAGAAGTTGTTCTAGTTTATATCAACACTGACTTTCAACAAGCTGACATATTCACAAAACCACTTGCCACAGGAAGGTTCCAAAATTTAAGATCCTTGATTGGAATGAGCATCATTAAATATTAATTCCTTGTTCTTTTTTTTTTACTAGTACTAAAAAATATTAAAAACAAAATTTGAGGGGAGTGTTGAAATTGAGTAAATTATGTTTTTAATTAACAAATGAATTAATTATTATTATCTACAGCATTCACACTAAACAACACTCACTTGTCATACATCCTAAACCTTCACCTAGTTACCATGTACTCGTTTGTTCTTGTTTATTTTATTTACTTTATATATTATACCTTTCTGTAGTCTCAGTCTCAATTGATTACTCAATAAAGATACATACTAATTAAAAGGTATTAGCCTCTGGTTATTTTAACAGTTATGATTGTTTTAAATTGACTGCACATGTAAATAATTATTTATCCAATTATACATCTGTCTCTCTATAGCCATTCGATCTTTAAAAATTTTTTTTAAATGAATAATTTATAAATTTTCAACGAACTTATGATTAGAGGAAAAGGATGAAGTTGTGAGAAAAAGCCGACTACTTGCTCAATTATTATTTTAAAAATTGATCAGTCAATTGCATTTTTTTTGTTAGCGATTCGTTAATTATAAATGCTTGTAATGAATTACATGAAAATTTATTTTATTTATGCAAGAAAAAATACGGATTAATGCATGCAAAATTAGATAAATGAATTTTTTACGTAAACGAATGTCTACGGAATAAAATGGATTTGTTAAAAAGACAAGTACTTGTAAAATAATTGTTGAAAAAATTATTTATCAAATTACATTCAGTTTCTTAGCTTTGGATCATTTGAAAATATATTTTAAATAAATATAAATTATTGATTTGTTGATGAACAATTGTCTAAAAAAAAAAAAAAAATCTGCTAAAAAGACAAGTACTTGTAAATATTTTTTTTAATAATAATATTTTTTTCAAATGAACAATTCATTTATTTTATAAATTAGTATTTTTCAATTCAATTATTTATTCACAATTAAATTTTTTTGTACGTGGAAAAGTATTTGATTTATTTATTTATAATTTTGTTATGTTTTGTAATAAAAAAAATATTTTTGACAGTTGTTCACTTGTGTATGCTTGGGTTGGTAAAAATACAAGTTATGTATATGACCATATATGTATATGACTTACTTCATTTTATAAAAATAAGAGACTATCTTGCGACTATCATACATATCAAATGTATCGTACAGTAACATACGTATCATACGTATGATTGTATAATATTCCAAAAATTGTTGAACTACTTATCACTGGCCGACCGAATAGCGATACATATTTTATATACAGACGACGAAGGGAGTTCGTCCTCCTGTATTTCTAGTCTCCTTGAGTCAAATTTACCAAAGTTAGTTTCTACAACACTGAAAAATATAAAGCTTCTCCTCCTGGCTCCTCCCAGTGTTGGGTAGGTATGATACCGGTGTATGATACAGGTGTATCATACAGTGTATCGTACAGTATCATACATGTTCTGTATCATACGTCGTGTAATACATACCATGAAGAATAGAGAACAGGAGGACGAACTTAAATGGGGCTATCGAGCCAAAAACGCTACCAAAAACTAATGGCTGTATTAGTTCAATTTTGGCCTGTAGATTGCTCTTTTGCAGCGCTTTCACCACTTTTAGTTGTAGTAGTACACGTACGTGTGATAATCTATGAAATGGTATCTTTATATGTGTAAGTGCAATGTTTATATTTATTTTTATTTGTCATTGCTGATCATATCAATCTCTAAAGCATGATCTAAAGTTGGTGTTTTTTTTATTAAACAATATATTTAATAATTTTTAAACTATTGTATTTTTAACTTCAATTACTATCATATACCTTGGGATCAACATGTTTTTCTCATCAGATATTTTAAAATTTTAATTGGTAATAATTTGTAAATATAAATAATTTTTTTGTATAGAAAAATATTAAAAAATTACTATTTCTAAAAATGATTTTTTAAATAATTGCTTAATTGGTAATAATTTGTAAATATAAATAATTTTTTTGTATAGAAAAATATTAAAAAATTACTATTTCTAAAAATGATTTTTTAAATAATTGCTTAATTGGTAATAATTTGTAAATATAAATAATTTTTTTGTATAGAAAAATATTAAAAAATTACTATTTTTAAAAATGACTTTTTAAATAATTGCTAAATAATTTATCTTGTTAATTAATAATTGAATAATAATTTAATTGATTAAAGAAAAAAAATTAAAAAAAAGTATACATGATTATAAAAAAAATAAAAAAATCTAATTTATATTCCTTTCAAGGTTGATCATGATTCAATAATAAAAATGTTAATTAATTTATTTCATATCAAAGAAAAAATTTTTGATTGAAATTGATAAAAAAAAAATATAATTTTTCGCAATGACTATACTCGTATAAACATGATAGTTATTTTTGGAATTAATTTTTTTTTATATGTTAATTCATGCTTTGAAGAAATGTTGACTCCAATATTAATAGTTCAGCATCTATTAAATAACAAAAATGAAGTAATTAAAAACCATATATATGCCATACCGAAAAATCATAGTAATTATTATTAATACAAGTAATACCTATAAATTATTTTCATAATTTATATTTTATTATTTTATTACTATGATAGTATATTATTAATATATTCAAAAATCTATGTACTAATTTTACCTTCATTATAACAAGACTGTCTATTTTGGAGTAATATCAAAAGTAATAACGAATCAATGTTATGTTGTTGACAATTTATTATTTATTTTTTAATTAAAAATTTTATTATTTTAATTTATTATTTTGCAAAAAAAAAAATGATTAAAATGATCACTCTATATATAAATTAATAATAAAAAACATTGATAAACAAACAACATTAGCAGCTGTCAGTTGGGTGGTCCAAGAGCGTTATTTCGCCCTCTTTATTTAATTTTTAAAACTAATTCACCACTTGATTTTTATACGCATTTTTAGCTTATGGAGTTCGTCCTCCTGTTCTCTATTCTTCATGATACATACATACATTTAAAGCGTCTCTATTTTTCACTTTTTAAACTTTTACTTATTTATTGATGTCATTAATGCGCGCCTAAAACAATATGGGGTTCGTTCAAAAAGTCACTCGGAAACCCGGAAGCTCAAGATTGTGATCAAAGAAACTTTTTGATATTTTGTTGTGGTAAGCATGATTTTTTTTTGTCATGAATTTGTATAGGTACAAACTTCAAATCAAAAAATATTCTATTGTTTATTTATTAATAATAATTATAAAAATACTTTTCATAAGTAACAAAAGTAAGTGGCCTGCAATATGGCCGTTATTACAATCAATAGTCTTCAGTAACCTTCAGTTACTTTTAAGTTCATTTTATTCCTATATTTTTTCGTCTACTGCGCTGCTTCTGGGTTTCCGAGTGACTTTTCGAACGGACCCATGTAAACATAATATTTATTCATTCATAATTTATAATAAAAAGATTGATAATACAGCTTAAATTATCTATTCAAGTTATAATAATTATTTTATGCCATAATTTAATTGAAATTTTTTTGTAACTTAAAAAATTTTTTTTTTCAATATTTATTTATTCGTGGTAAAAAAAAAAAAACATTTTCGACAATTGTGTACTTGTGTAGGTTAAAATAAAAACTTTAATAAAAATTTATTTAACTTGCAATAAAGAAATTAATAATAGAGCTGAAAATACCTATTTAATATATAACTATTTCCTGATTCAATGATTCAATTATCATTTACAGTTTTTGTTACCTTAAAAAAAGTTATTTTTTAAACTTTTTTTGTAATAAAACATTTTTGCCAGCTGTCTACCAGTGTATACTTGTGTTAGTAAAAATAAAATCATTCGACATTTTGTAGAAAAAAGAAAGCATTTTCGACTATCATACATATCATACGTATGATTGTATGATACTCCGAAAATCGTCAAATTACCCATAACTGCCCCTTTCTAGTGAAATTCGATGGTTGCATTTAATGGGTGCATGGGTGCATGGGTGCATTCCTTTCATAAAAAATTCTTTTTCGTTTTTGGGTGCGTTCTGTAAGGGGACCGCGGTCCTTTTTGGCCATAATCAGAGTAGATCCATAAAAACTAAAAATCTCCCTAGAAATTCTTAAAAAATAAGGAAATATTAAACCTTTCTATGCGTGCATTGTTATTGTTGTGGATTGTGGTGCTTACCAGTGCTTACTGAGTAAAATTATTACAACAATAAATTTGTTAATAACAATTAACAAAATGGAAAAAAAAATTTCACTTCAAACACATTATCTGTTAACTGATGTAGATGGTAATGTTCTTGTTGAAAATGAACAGTTGAACTAATTACCAAGTTTATTAACAATAAAATATGAACCTTCTAAAATACCTCCAATATTCACTTTATGTTTTAGGCATTAACTTTAAAAAAAATAAAATTTACGGGCTAAGTAATTGGTATAACAACAATATACACTTACCATTTTAATTGCGACAATTTTTTTTATGCCAAATTATTTTTTTTTTGTAATATTTCAATTATAATTTCAGTGTTTACGTTTGTTTATGTTTGTTTACGTTTTGTAATAGATAGCAGTGCTGACACTACAACGAAATTAAATTCACCATGATAAACCACGCCTATTTTTGGTGGACCGCGGTCCTCTACGGAACGCACCCTTTGTTTTTCGCGCTGTAATCCCGGCCAAATTTTTATAGGAAAAAACTGTTTTTTGTAGTGGCACAATTGGCACATGACATTTTTTTTTTTTTACTTCAATTATGGAAGGAATAATCTTTTTACGTTTAATGTTTAACGTTTATAGGTGAAATATGAAGCATATTTGTTATGAAAATTGATTTCCCAAGATTATTATACATAAATAGTCTGAGGAAATTCATAGAAATTTTTATCATTTTTGTCGTTGTTTCCGTTTTTAGTTTTTTGTCGGTATTACAGGGCGAAAAACGAAAACGAAAAAGAATTTTTTATTAAAGGGGTGAATGGGTGCATTCCTTTAATAAAAGGGTATTCCTTTGATAAAAAATTTTTTTTCGTTTTCGTTTATCGCCCTAAAATCCTCTATAAATTTTCCTACGCTATTTATATATGATAATCTCGGAAAATCAATTTTTGTCACAAATATTCGCTAAAAATTTTAGTTTATTTTACTTATAAACATTGAACATCAAACGTAAAAATGTCATTATACTACCGTAATTAGAGTTAAAAAAAATAATGTCATATGCCTATGCTTTTACACAGTAAAAATTCAGAGTTTACACTCTTTATACACCTCCATGATTTTTTAAATACGATAGGAATTTTTTTCACAGGTGTAGCTTGAATGTGTCGGATAAATTCAAGGTGCTTGGAGAGTCAGTCATAAAATTTTGTCGCCACGGATATCGTAATCGTCTTTTGCATTAAAAAATGGCCACCAAGTTACCCAATGCATCCCTTAGTTTAAAAGAGGTAGAATAAAAAAATATTCTTTAAAGCGATGTTTTGTGAATTATTTTTATTAATATTATTTTTTTATTAATAGTTTATGCTCCGAAGGGAAGTATTGCAACTATACCGTAATATTTTGCGTACTTTAAAACAAGTTTCTTGTAAACAAGATCGAGAATATTTACATAATTGGGTTAAGTCAGACTTTAACAATAATAAACACATTAAAGACGAGGTATGATAGTTTAAATTGAAAATGAGTAAATCTATTTTTTTTTATTTTGAACATACTTGATTAACTTAGTTTTTTCTTAATTTACAGTTGATGATAAAATCATTAATAATTCACGGTGAAAATTCGATGAATGAATTAAAAAAAAATATAAATTTATCAAAGTAAACTTGAAGTGTATTGTATCAGTTACTATGCATGTGTCTATTAATGATATCATCGTGCATTCTACGAATCCATTAAGTAATTATTATAATCTTTTTGTAAATGCATACACCAAATTAATGAAAAGCATAAAAGAACCTACACAAGTTATTGTGAAACTGACTGTTTGTCGTGTTTTAAGATGACTCACTGATTCTAACAATTTATTAACAAATATTATTAAAATATATTGTCCATCAAACAAAAAGCACGGAATCACATTGATTATTGCTTGGCCAGCAGAGAGAACTGTAATATATTTACTTAATGTTGTTATAAAATCAGGTAATTCTGAATCTAAAAACTCGAATTTTGCCACCCAATTAGATACTATTATTGTTTTGTAAACATCGGCTGGATCTCCAATAAAAAGTATATCTTTTCCAATCCTTCTTTTTATTCGAACAACCTTGAAAATAATTGGTTGTTGGATATAAAATGGAACAAATTGTAATTAAAACGTAACACAATAAATAATTAGTTTACCAATGTTACATGGCTTACTTTTGTTTTGTTGTTATGTAGGGCTGGTCTTACGCAAAATGTGTCCCGTTTTAAACAGGCATAAGTAGAGTGACATTGATAATATGATTTCTCAATAATTGTTCTAGCTGGTAAACACGAATTTAATAAAAATTCCGATGATTTTTTATTATACTCAAAACATAAATACCCATGAGATTCATCATCAGTTTTACAACAATGAGCTGCATTTTTTTGTTTTATCAAATCTGGTATCGATTGGTCATATTCCTGATTAAGTAAATACAGCTGTAGATAAATAAATAAAAAACAGTGTAATAAATTAATTTTTTTATTCTACCTGCACAAGTAGCTTGTCAACACAATATCCAGGTGTTACATGCTCTATTGTCTCCAGCAAACAATAATACCAATCGTCAATATTATCGACTTGACATTCATTCACTTTATAGATAGTATCATGAACGTACAACCCTGTTAAACCTAATAGCGGTGATTTCTAACATAAATATCAATAATAAACTAATTATTAATATCGTCACAGATGAATGTTTAATAAAAAATCAAATATTTTAAACTTACTGGATCGATTGATTTAACACTGATTCCTGAATTGACAGAATATAAAGGTGCCAGTAGTAGTGAACTTGAAAAAAAAATGAGTGAAGATATTACAGCAAGAATAATATTATGCCATAGTCCAGCACATAAAATTCTTAATTGTTTCATAGGAGATAATTGACTAAGTTGTTCACTATTTAGTGAAACATATGCAATCGGTATAATAAATACAAGCAAAAATCCAAAACCATGTACTTGTAAATTTTCCCGAGTGGCAGCCAAAGCATGACCAAATTCATGAATAAGACTACATAGGATTAACGTAATCACATAGTATTGTATGTCTGCGAATGGGACGTTCACACCTGGTACCTAATTTGAGTAACACAAAAAAATTGCAGAAGAAAATATTTTTGACAAAATACTATTATGGATACAAATCTACTATTATATACCACAGGTGTCAAAACCCATTCGCTAGTTTTTGATTTTTCGGTTTCGAATATATTGATGAATAACATCCGTAACAACATAAACAATGCTATTGGGAAAAAAGTTATCGTTACAATAACACCGATATTAAACCACAGTGTCAGCAATCTTGATCTGCATTTTCCCCATTTGTAAATTAAACTATTGAAAAGAGTAGTAAACCATCTTATTCTAAATATGTGAATTTCTAACCCGGTAAACTCCACAAAAATGTGATACGGATAGAAAGAACATGTCTGAAAGAATACGTGTTATTAATATGTGGTCTTATCCAGTATGTATGTATTATACACGTACCGTAAAAATCATATTAAAAAAGAATATAAAACAATGCAGAATACCAGCCACTGTGAAAATGTTAATGACATCCATTATTTTCTTGAAAATTTTACTGATTATACCGGTGCTATTCACGGGCACAAGCTATAACCAAAAACAAAGAAGATTTGGCTCGATTCACGAACAGGGTTGCGACCAGTGTTAGGTAGGTATGATACAGGTGTATCATACAGTGTCATACATCTCCGGTTTCATACGTCGTGTATCATACATTTAAAGCGTCTCTGAATTTCACTTTTTAAATTATTTAACTCATTAATTGATGTCATAATGTGCGCCTGAAACAATATATAAACATAATATTTATTTATTTATAATTTATTCAATTTTAAATCAAAAGATTGGTAATACAGCTAAAATTATCTATTCAAGTTATAATAATTTTTTTATGCCATAATTTAATTGAAATTTTTTCGTAATTTAAAAATTTTTTTTTTTCAATATTTATTTATTCGCGGTAAACAAGAAGACTAGAGGTCTCTAGTCTTCTTGGCGGTAAAAAAGAAAAAAAAAAGATTTCCGACAATTGTGTACTTGTGTAGGTTACAATACAACTTTAACAAAAATTTATTTAACTTGCAATGAAGGAATTAATAGTACAGCTGCAAATACCTATTTAATATATAACTATTTACTAATTCAATAATTCAATTATCATTTACATTTTTTATTACCTCAAAAAAAGTTATTTTTTTATTTTTTTTTTGTAATAAAACAACATTTTTGACAGCTGTTTACATGTGTATGCTTGTGTCAGAAGATAAATGTGCCTCGCTCAAGTTTCGAGTTTTACTACTAAATGGCGTTCCTCTGATTTGAACTAATGAGCATTTTTCAGTTAAATAAAAATGTTTTTAAATAACAATAAACAAATAAACAGCAAGAAATAGTTATTTTTATTTTTTTTTTCTATAATGTTTTCATATTATGTTATGTTATTATGATTTTTTCATATATTTTTTTTTATTAAAGTTATAAATATATGTATATATTTATTTATTATTTCTTTATTTACATATATCTGCTCTAGGCAAAGCCTTTCAGAGCAAAGAAAATACAAAATTATACAATAACAATCAATAATTATATCTTTCTTTTTTGTTTTTTTTTTAAAGAATCAATATAAAACAATTAATAAAATTGAATAATAATGATTAACATTATTCAATAAATCTATTGTAATTAGAATAATAAGCCTATCAATATTAACAACTGAAAAAACCAATGATTAATTTTCTTTTGAATCAATCAACAACAAATAATCCAAAAGTAAAGATTTATCAATAGATGATAAATTAGTAATATGATTTGGTAATGAGTTCCAACTTTTAGAACCCACCACTTGAATTGAGTTTATAAATTGTTTTGTTTTTGCAAAATTTATATTTAAATTACATTTTCTATCAAAATTTCTCAAATTATTAGTACATAAACTTACTTTTAGTTTAAACAAGTCTTTCATCAATAAATTATTTAAATAACTAAGTGTCTTGAAAATTAAACTATTAATTAAATAAATTCTTCTATTATTTATTGATCACCATCCAAGATTAAGTCTTGATTTAGTAATATCCCTAGCGGATGACTTGACACTCCAATGTTGCGCTCAGTCTACAGCGATTTGAGAGCAATTCGACAGCATATATAAAACGTAATTCACAAGCGCCGAATAAGAGAAATGAGTTGAAAAAATAAAAAATAAATGGAATATTAGAATAACAACAATTTAAACTGACAAAATCTGGACTTTTATATAATTTATAATAATAAAAAAGAGTTGAAATAATACATGATAAAGAGGTTAGGTTCACACGATTCGTATATCTACTCCGGTCGAAAAGCAGTTGAGCCTTACAGGATTCATCGGTAATTGACTCGGTCATTATTACCTTACCAGCCTTTCGACAGCCTTTCGACCGCCTTTTGATCGTGTTTCGACACCAAATTAAGAGCTACCTAATTCATTGATTTTTTATTGTTTTTAAATGTTTAAAAATTATAAGAGACTTTATTATTGATAGTTTTACTGTTTTTTTGAATAAAATTAATTAAAAAAATATAAACAATTTGTTTAAATAATAATTTTATATTGTTTATTGTTCAGATGCTTTCAAATACTGTTTTATTTTGTTTTTTTTTATTTATTTGTTATAAACAATCGAATAAAAAATTATTAAAATTATTAAATTTTATTTAAACAAATTGTTTATATTTTTTAATTAATTTTATTTAAAAAAACAGTAAAACTATCAATATCAAAGTCTCTTATAATTTTTAAACATTTAAAAACATTGAAAATTCAATGAATTAGGTAGCTCTCAATTTGGTGTCGAAACGCGATCAAAAGGCGCTCGAAAGGCTGTCGAAAGGCTGTCGAAATGGTGTCGAGACAGTGTCGACGCGCATCCAGTATATTCAAAGTTGGAAATTTTTTTTTTTTTTATATTGTTTATTGTTCAGATGCTTCCAAATACTGTTTTATTTTATTTTTTTTTATTTATTTGTTGTAAACAATTGATTGATTTTATTTATTTGTTGTAAACAATTATTAAAAAAAAAAAAATTTTTTTTTTATTTAAACAAATTGTTTATATTTTTTAAATAATTTTATTTAAAAAAACAGTAAAACTATCAATAATAAAGTCTCTTATAATTTTTAAACATTTAAAAACAATGAAAAATCAATGAATTAGGTAGCTCTTAATTTGGTGTCGAAAGCTTGTCGATTCAGTGACCAAATACTCCGGTAATAATGACCGAGTCAATTACCGATGAATCCTGTAAGGCTCAACTGCTTTTCGACCGGAGTAGATATACGAATCGTGTGAACCTAACCTCTTTATCATGAATTATTTCAACTCTTTTTTATTATTATAAATTATATAAAAGTCCAGATTTTGTCAGTTTAAATTGTTGTTATTCTAATATTCCATTTATTTTTTATTTTTTTAACTCATTTCTCTTATTCGGCGCTTGGGAATTACGTTTTATATATGCTGTCGAATTGCTCTCAAATCGCTGTCGACTGAGCGCAACATTGGAGGGTCAAGTCATCCGCTAGGGAGATACTTGAGATTCAAGATTAGCAATTTTACTTGCTGATAATTTAAATTTAATATCAATAACTTGAAAGATACTTTTCATAATTGAATGAAGATTCTGCTCACTTACTTTTTGTTGTTCAAATAATTTATGTTCACTTTCTTTTTGTTGTTCACTTATATTCTTGCACCAAACAAGAATATTATCTAGTTTATCATCTAGACAAGTATCAGAGTTTGATATGTTTAAAACATTTGATACATCTATATATATATATATATATATATATATATATTATTATATTATTATATATATTTTTTTAAATATAATTATTGCAACAAATTTTTAATTGCTTTTTTTATAAAGGAAAAATAAACGTAATAAAGTAGTTAAACATTATATTCATTGGTATAAAATATATCAAAATCTAAAATATCAATAATATATTTCAATAATAATTATTAAAAAATCATATATATATATACTCACCTTAAACATGGCTTTGGATTATCAATATCAACAAAGACTTCCTCACATTGATTGGAATCATATGACATTGGCTCATCTACATTTTTATCTGACTTATTCATTTCAGTAATTTTATTACATATTCATTTTTTTACATTTTCTTTTTTCTTTGACTTAATGCTGGTGATACACCACTTGATGAATTTGATTCATCTGGATTAGGGTTGTTAATTTACTGGTGTTTTATATTTTTAGCATTTTTAACCGGATTTTTTACCGGTAAAAAATCATTTTTAACCAAAAAAGGCGGAGCTTACTAGAGCCAATCACCGTTCGCGCGGGTAATTTCAAATATTTTATTTTATGTTTAATGTGAATGTATATTAATTAATAAAAGGTTATTCTTTATTTTACATTAGTTAAAAATTATATCAAAATAAATTATTATTGCAAAAGAATTTTATTATTAATTTATAAACATTTACCTCTAGAGTAAATTTTTTCTTATCTTTATGAAATTATAAACAGTCTTTTTCTATTAAATGTTTCAAACTACAAATTTGTTATTATTGTTATGAATATATAGTCATATATTTTTTAACATTAAAATTTTTATATTATACTTATTATTATTATAATAATTATTATTATATAAAAAGTAACTAAAGTACTTTACTTTTTTCTTAAATAATAGTACTTTTTTGGTAGCCATTGCATCAATGCTAAAAATATTAATATGATGTTTAATACAAAACTAGAAAATCAGTGAATTCAATCCATGGCCTAAACAACTATATGTTATTAAATGAGCAAATTTAATACGAAGAAGTGACCAAGCTGATTTCATGTTAGCTGCATTATTAGTGACGACACCTTTGACTTTTTCAGAACCAATTGCAAGTATTGCTGAACTTAAAACATCACAAATGTATTTTTCAGTATGTGATACTTCTTTCGATTCAATTGCTTTATAAAATACAGGCTGTGGTGTTGTAACAACAATTGTAAAACTATCACCATTAATATCAGTCCAACCATCTGACATAATTGTCAATGTATCTGCATCATGAATTTTACCTTCAACAGCTTTGGTTACTTTTCCATATTCTGCATCTAACAATTTGTGTGAAAGAACATATCCAGATGGTTTTTTAAAAGCTGGTCGTAGTGATGTAAAAAAGAATTTCCAATAATAATTATCAAATACTGACAATGGAAGATTAGTGGCAATCAATGCTCTGGCAAAAGCAGCTTCAAGGTCTTTTTGGTCTTGAGAATAGGGATGTGCGATATTTCAAAAAAATATCGATATTCAAAATATCGGCTACTTTGTTTTGAATATCGACGTATCGATATATCCGCCAAAAAAAGTAGTCGATACTTAAATATCGGTTAAATTTTATTTATTGTTATTATTATTTCTAAAGGTTCATTTATTCTTTCATTTATTGTTTTTTATTTTTATTTGTTTATAGTTGTTTATGTTTTTTTAATTACATAAAATTTTAACATTTTAAAATTACTAATTAAATTACATAGTATATTTTATTATTAGATTATTTTATTATATTATGATATAAATATATTATCATTTTTTTTTTTAAATTAAAAAACAATTAAGATAAAAAAACGAAGAAATTTGGTTAAATGCCCTAATCTTTCTGAGTAAATGAGCCAAGAAAAACCAATTTACCAAGAATAACCAAGAATTCTTCTTAGATGTGACCACAGATTAGTGGTATTGCCACTTCTTTTGAACTTTTATTGGCACCAATTACAGCTTGCTTCATTATTGTTTACTTTGGTAAAATACCTCCAAATAAGACTTGAAGTTCTAAAATGTTAATATTAATTAAATATACAATGATCAAAAATATGTAAAACGTGAAAAACTTACGTTTTTATTAATAAATTTGTCTTATTTTTATGAGTACTAATGTCACTGTCATTATCAACATCATCAACAACTCCACTATCAATATCTTGACTGTTATCTGAGGTTAATATTATATCACTACAAAAATAACAAATAATATTAAATAATATCGCATCTACAAATTACAGATTAAATAAATTTTTTTTTTGAATAACAAATAAATTACCTGCAATCATCATCCATATTAATAACGTCTCCAACACAACCTAAAAAAATTATTAGAATTCGTATTGACAAGGTTGTTGTACGTTAAATATTTTCACATTAAAAAAAAAGGATTAAATATATATACTGTACCTGATGTTTCACCGATGTCCATAAAAATGGTTTTTTTTTTATTCATTTAAATCAATTGTATTCCTTAGTAGTTAATTAAAACAAATGACAAGACATCAACAGACAAAATTAATAGTCTGAAGTTGCCGATATTTTTAGCCGATATCCGTGAAAAAAATATCGGATATCGATATATCGGGTCAAAAAAATATCGGATAACAGTAGCCGATATATATCGCCAAGTAACGCACATCCCTACTTGAGAAGACATTTTGTCAGGAAAATGATCTATTTTGTTCTCTTTATTTACACCTTTAAAAACATACATTTGTGTTGATGTCTTTAGTCTCAAATCATCTATCATATTGGCACTTGTATTTGTATCAGATGTGTCAATTTGACTAGTTGGTTCACTACTTAAAAATTGTTTGACACATTCTGGACATTTATTACATTTTAAAACCACGTGATTATGCATTCGTTGTGCATTGGATACATATTCTTGGCTACAAAACTTGCAACGTCCTTTCTTGTATTTACTGGTACTCTTTGACGGAACTACCCAACCGAACTGTTGGGTTCAATTTCGGTTTTTTCACAGTTTGGTTCTTCTATGGTTTTTTCACGGTTAGATAACCGTTTTTTAACCCAAAAAAACAGTTGGAAATTGCGCAAACTCAACCCAAAATAACCGTTCTGAAAAAAGTTTAGATTCAGTTGCATTTTTCAGTCAGTTTAAACTCGGTTGAAGAAACCGAATTCAAACCGTTTAAAGAAAAGCTATTTTCTCTCAAAGTTTATTGTTGGTTCAATTTTGGTTGAATTACGGTCATCGGTTTGATTCGGGTTTGGTTTGCGCAACTTTCAATCGAACGTGAACGTTTTTTTTCGGTTTATTTATGGTTCTATAGTTCTGTTAGGGCTATTATTTTCTGTTCAAGTTACTTGAACAAAATATCACCAAATTACTGACTCAGACCTCCCATGACGTTTTTTTAACCATGAATTATTTAAAATAAATTAGTTTTACTATTGCCAATTGTTATTATTTTTTTTATGTCAGTTTAAATATAAAAACACATTAAAAAATAAACATTGTTTTTTTTCTCTTACCTTGATAACAATAATGTATAACCTATCAACTTAAATTCCACAACTTTCTTTCATTTATTATAATTAGAATCTCATTAATTTTTATTAATCAGTCACAAAATAAATGAGCACGATTACAAAATTTTATGACTGAAATTAGACTGTCATGTCGAGTAAAAAAATATGGCTGAAACAGTTTTTTGATATTTGTCAGAGTTTTCGAGATATTGAGAGTCAAAAAAATTGAAATAGGGAATTTTTTTTTTTTTGTTATTGTTTTGCGATTGATATAGAAATGAATTAAACAGATAATATAGTCATTTGTAATAGATTTTTTAACATAGAATAGAATAGAGTTTATAAAGTTTTGATATCTTTCTTAGTTTTCAAGATATAAGGCTTTGAACACGAAAATTTTCATGTTTTTTTCAAAATTTTTGGTTATTTTCAATGTTTTTTATAATAAATAATGAAAAAAAAAAAAAATATTAAAATTGAAATTTAAAGTATTTTTGACAACAAAAACAATGGCATGTCCTAAAATTGAATATCTCAAAAAGTTTTTGAGATATCATATGTGTAAAAGTCGGAATTTTCAAGATATCACTAAAATAACTATATTGTATAGTGATTTTTCTTAGGGAATATAAGAAGGGTCAGAAATTCGCTAAGGCCAAGAAAATAGTGAGGACAAGGATTTGCTAAGGCCATGAAAATAGTAAGGACAAGGATTTGCTAAGGCCAAGAAAATAGCTAGGGAATTTTTTTTATAGGATGTGAGAAGGATCAGGCATTTGCTAAGGCCAAGGAAATATGCAGGGAATTTTTTTTATAGGATGTGAGAAGCATCAGGCATTCGCTAAGGCCAAGAAAATAGTGACGACAAAGATTTGCTAAGGCCAAGGAAATAGTTAGGGAATTTTTTAAAATAATAATAATAATGATAATAGTCTTCGTTTCAAGCCGGGAAATTCAATTGTACTAGATTACATAAATTTACATAAAATTTTCCATTGATTGATTGATAATAGTTTGTGTTATCGGTAAAGTAGAAAAAATTGGAGAAAGTTGCAGAGGGCCATCTTGTAGTAGAATCATTTTTTTACTCGACATGACAGTCTTTTTGCAATCATGAAATTTTGTCGCCACGGATATCGTAATCTTGCCAATAAATAAATAAAATAATTGTCAGTAATAGAAAAAAGTATAAAATAAAAAATAACAAACATGAGATGCGCAGTATGAAACAGCGCAAGTTAATGGTTCCGCCTTTTAATGGTTAAAAAAAAATTATTTTTTTTACCGGTAAAAAATCCGGTTATTAAACGGTAAAAAAACCGGACTTACAATTCTAATCTGGATGTAATCTAATTATGTACTTGCATATTATCACATTACACTTACACAATATTATATGAAAATTAAGAAAATAATAATAAAAACACGTTCATTAATAGTCAGCCAACAAGTAACGGGCCGTAATAAAATGAATGATTGTAATCGATTGTAATTGCTTTGTAGATGATTGTAATGTAATTAGTTTTTTTTGTCACCCTCCTAATTAATTTTAATGAATTATTGAAAACTCGCAGTTGCCAGTGTAATAAGAATTGGCATTTCTCGTGGTATTTGCAATTATCATTCATGATAATTACGTTTCGTAGATGCTTATCGGCCGATGCACATGGGGAATAGTGTTGGCTTTGAAATAAGTAATACAGTTAGGGGTGCGAATTGATTCAGTAGCTCTATCTGCAGACCATTGTGTTCCTGTGGACCGGTAATACCAATATACATAAGTTGTATATAAGATAAAGCTATCCGGTCAGTGTAGTGAACTAACCCCACTCCGTGCGCGCAGACCGTGAGGAGTGGGAGAAACGGAGAGTGGGGCGGGATCCGTATATCTAGCTAGAAGTCTGACTTTGGGGATATTCTTCCACAGCGGATTTTTTGGCGGATTTCCACTTCTACAATTTTTTTACCCTCTCTTTTCTACCTCTACAATTTTTTCTACCCTCTCTTTACTGTGTAAACTGCTCAATGCTTCAATTTTAGTTTATGCGCTGAAAAATAAGAAGGGGCAAATAGTAGAGGTGGAAATCCGCCAGAGAATCCGCCGTGAAAGAATATCCCCATTGGGGATATGGGGATATTCTTTCACAGCGGATTTTCTGGCGGATTTCCACCTCAGCAATTTTTTTTACTCTCTCTTTACTATGTAAACTGCTCAATGCTTCAATTTTAGTTTATGCGCTGAAAAATAAGAAAGGGCAAATTGTAGAGGTTGAAATCCGCCAGAAAATCCGCCGTGAAAGAATATCCCTAATATCCCCATAGTAAAGAGAGGGTAAAAAAAATTGTAGAGGTGGAAATCCGCCAGAAAATCCGCTGTGAAAGAATATCCCTAATATCGTCAGTCGTTGGCTGGCTCTCATACCAGCTACCTGCTGGTTTTCATTGAAGCTAGCTGGCGGATCTGGTGCTGGTGCACGCTCTTTTAAGCGATCACCATGTCATTGGCTTGTTGCATAGGCACGACGGGGTGAAAGCGATTTTTCTCCCGCACTAGTGAGGATACCCTGTGCCAGAGTAACCTTTTACTCTAGGTGCTGGATGAGTAGTGGTTTTTTGCCACTACCATCAGCCACCATCAGCTACCTGGTGCACTAGGTGTGCAGGAGACCCGGAGATGGTTCTGTAAGGTCTTGCGGGGCATGAATCTCTCGATCTCGTTTGACTGGCGGTTAAGTGAGTGAGTCAACCTAAAGTTTCAGAATCAAATATTTACCTAGTTGATAATTGTTTCAGAATATTGTTGTTTATTTTTGTAAACATTAAGCCCTCTCAGCACTGCTTAACACGAACATGACATTTGGTCGCGCATGTGCATAGACAAATTAACAATAATGAACTAGAAAATAAAATTTCTTCGTTGGTTTTCGTTGAATCATATTTTTTTTATATTTAAATGAATTAATTGATGGCAAAACAAGTTACATTAGAAAATTAACTACAATTTCGAATACTTGACGGTTTTTTTTTCTACAAAATACTTGTTTTTTGTTTTTTGTTAGATATCATCTTTTTTTGAAGTTTTTTTTGTATCAAACACAATTCATACATCATTAAGTTTAATATTCATTTATAATTATTTTACCGGTGTATCATTTATTATTGTATATTAAAAAACTATATTTCGCGGATTATAATTAATACGTAGCTGTTATTATTTATGAATTGATGTTATTGGTTAATTTTTTTTTATTTATATATTTTTTGAAAAAAAAAATTCAAGTTTATTTGCTTGTAGTGTATTTAATTTTACAATTCGCTCTGAATATTTATTCAAGTATTCATATTATAAAATTCTTTAAAATAACAAAAATTAGAAACTGAAAGTTTAAGAAGTAAATAAATTCACATATTCTCAATTGATGATGTGGTTGAGTGGTCAACCTATCCGACTTCCACCCTAGAAACCTGTGATCGATCCCGTGCAGATTTTTTTTTTTGGAAAAATTTTATAAATTTAAAAAAAAAACAAAAAAGAAAAAAAAAAATGAAAGACTCCGAAGTCTTAAATTGAAGACTTTGAATTTAAGAATAGCTACCAAGAAGGTGATCAATCTTGTGTAAACAATATGAAGACTAGAAGAAGACATAAACTATTAATATAGAAACATAAACTATTTTTTAATATTAAAACGCCAAAAAGAAAAAACGCTAAGAACACAAAAGCAAAGAAATTTTTACAGTTTATTATTTTTTTATTAGTGTGGCCCCAGATTGGCTGATTATGGTTAGCCGATACGAGATACAGAATTGTTAATTTTATTTATTATAAATAATTACTTTTGTTAATAATCTTAGGTCATGGATGGATTGGACGCGAGTAAAAATCAATTAAAATGAAATATCCATTCCGAGTTTTTTTTTCTTCTATCTTTACTTTTTATAATTCTGTCTTTGTTTTTGTTTTTTTTTTCTTTTTTTTTTTTTTTATCGATCGTGTGCGTGTTTTTTTTTTTTTTTTTTGACGTCATCAGATGAACCCCTACGCTAAGATAATAATTATCTAAACCTTTAGAAATTAATAACTATTGAACGGTGAGTTTAAACAAAAAAATTCAATTGAAGTACCCCCCTTAAGGCTGAATGTAAATTCCAAGGTAGGACGACTCTTTGGGTTCAAAAGGGCACCCTTACACCCATAGTTTAGAAAAAAAATGAGCACCCTCCATTGTCATAGATTTTTATACTTTACTGTCGCGTTTTTAGTTGTATGAGTGTGGGCGGCCTGTATTTACGAACACTAATACCACTTTAGAAATAAAATTTTTGATCGTGAAACGCCGTAAAATTTTATTCAATATTTTTCAAATATTATGATAAGTGATAAGTGCAAGACTGTACTTCTGATAGTAATAATATTAATAAACCTAAATGATTAAAACCAAAAAAATTGATATAATCAATAATTTCTTTACCAATACGAATAATAAATATATATATTAAAAACTATAAAAATATAACATAAAATATATTTTATTAATATTTAGAAATACAATTTTAATTATCAATTATTCAAATATACCTATGCAGACATATTCGCATATAAACTACTTGGACTGGTAAGTGTGTGTGTGTGGTTGCAATAAATGAAACAGACCAAAAAAAATAGAGAAGAAAGATTACTGTTGCCATGTTTACATTTCGTGCGCCATGTTCGACATTTACAATTCGTGATAGAAATTGATAATTTTTTTTTTTATAATTTTCGTAAGTTAAAGAAGTATAAGCTGTAGTAAAATAAAGATTTTCTGTGAGAGCGTTTTTTCAATAGAAGGGAAAACGTTCCGGTACTCCCTATGCTTGTGTGTTAAAAAGCTAAATTGTTGTCAACTTTGACACTAATTATCTCAGTTAAAACGTGATAGAAAATTACAACAAAAATTTGATAAAATAGATTTTTATTTCACTTAAAAAATGAGCCCACTTTGATCAAAATCTGTGAGAGGGAATTTTTCTTTAATATTTTGACATTCAGCCTTAAAAAAATTTAATTTACAATTTTTATTTCGAACATTTTTTTCTATTTTAAAAAGGAAGCTCAAAATTAACGATTTTCTATTTATTTTTTTTTTTACCCCTTTCCGGGGAGGTTAGAATTTTTCAAATAATTTTTTTGAAATTGTGAGGGTTGAATTAGTTTATAAAAATTTTTTTTAAAAAATGGAACCATCAAATGATACACCGGTAAAACAATTATAAATAAATATTAAACTTGATGATGCATGAATTGTGTTTGATACAAAAAAAACTTCAAAAAAAAAGATGTGATATCTAACAAAAAACAAAAAACAAGTATTTTGTACAAAAAAAGCGTCAAGTTTTCGAAATTGTAGTCAATTTGTAATGTAACTTGATTTTGCCATTAATTAATTTTTTGATATGAAAAAAATATAATACAATAAAAACAAACGAAGAAATTTTATTTTCGATACATGTAGTTAAATCAAAATTGTTGAAAAAAAAAAAAATAATAATAATAAAAAAAATTATACTTGACCCAGCGTAGTTTTTCCTGAATTTAAAATTAAATTTTGAGCCAATATTATTTAATCTTATGTATAGCGGAGTCAAGTATAATGTTTTTTTTCAACAATTTAGATTTAACTACATGTATCGAAAATAAAATTTCTTCGTTGCTTTTTATTGTATCATATTTTTTTTTTATATCAAAAAATTCATTAATGGCAAAACAAGTTACATTACAAATTGACTACAATTTCGAATACTTGACACTTTTTTTTGTACAAAATACTTGTTTTTTGTTATTTGATAGATACTATATACTATATACTTTTTTAAATAAAGACAAAACTTGTTTCCACAATGTGGCTCATAAAAATTACATTGTGTTACGTATTCGCATTTGCGATTACGTTTCTTTTTAAATTTAAACCATTAATTTTTAAGTTTGGAATTTACCGGATGTAACGCGATATTTTAGCTATACAAAATTTATATTATTTTTATTTTAACATTTTTTATAATTTTTTACTTTTTGCTGACCTATTTTAATTATTCAAAGAGACGTAAATAAATATTTTACATCCGTTAAATTCAAGACAAATAATTTTATAATAATTTTATAATGCTGACTACCATGGGAACAATAATTGGCCATTGGCTAATTATTAGTCCCACTCATAAATTTTAGAAATTCAGAAAATATAAAAAGAATAATTGTAAAGAGGGAACTCACTCTCGTGTTATACTTAAAACTGTCAACATCTAATAAAATAATTAAGCACCTAATTAGATTTTAAATAGAAATATTAAAGTGGAAATTTATTTGTGTTACAACCTAACTATTGACTTTTGATTATTCGGGGTGTTTCTTCATATATTAAATTCGTTGTGTCTTGTATTTTATCCATTGACTTTCATCAACGGCGGCTATCCAGACTGACGCGCCCTCAAAACAATTGGATTTTTAAACTACAAGGTACATTTATTTTCTACAACCTAATCACATTCCCTCCTAACCCGCTAGCCTGTAGGTAATAGCAAAATAAGAGGATTAAAAATAGTTAAGTGTCAGGGTGTTGTTTTTATTTAAATAATTTAATGTTTTAATATCGGGATCTATTCTAAAATATATTCGGATAAATTGTTAATAATTTATTTATTCAAAATCATTTTATAATCTTAATATTTAATAAAAATAATAACCTGGCACGTAACAATTGTTTAAAAATCCAATAGAGATCGTGGAAATTTAACTTTCCATGAAACAAAACATTTTTTAGAATACGTCTCGAAGAAAGTACATTCGAATAAGTTTTGAAGTAACGATTGCGTGCTGAATTTTAGATGCGAATTACCTTGATTAACCATTCCATGTATCCTTCTAACATACATAGTTATTATTCGTACCTAATCGACTCAAACTATTCACTGTACGCTTTTATCTATATTGTTATTTTAATAAAAAGTACGAGTCGACATCACTATATTGTTCGAGTCAGTCGTTAGATGCGATAAACTGTAAAGTTAAAACAGAAGTTACTCAAAAACCAGTTACTATAGTTATTATGAACAAGTAGTTATAGTAACGCATACTTGTTTACTATGAAGTCTAGAGACCAGGGTAGCTATTCTTGACTCGATTATCCCACCTACACAGGATAACATGAAAACGCCTGAAAATGATTTAGTCGTTTGATGTAAACCATTGGGAAGGATACAAATTAAGCCAAAATTTTCATGTTTTGCGACAAAAAAGTTATCCCAGTCGCTACCCTGGGTAGCTATTCTTGACTCGATTATCCGCAAGTTATCCCGAGCGACTGGGATAACTTTTTTGTCGCAAAACATGAAAATTTTAGCTTAATTTGTATCATCCTCAATGGTTTACATCAAACGATTAAATCATTTTCAGGCGTTTTCATGTTATCCTGTGTAGGTGGGATAATCGGCTTGCGGCAATATTTCCCGGCTCCAATGTACGAGAATTGGCAATAACACATATTATATGTCCCTAGAATATAGCTATCGTATAATTCCAAATCGAAATATTGTCAAATCAATAATATATTTCCAACAAAATAATTGAATCACGAGTATTTTATTTATAAATTTTTCTATCAAATAAATATTGGAAAGTCAGTAAAAATTATTATTGTTTTTTTCTTAAGTCTATAATTTTTCATGTAAACGATAATTATTATAGACACTAACTATAATAAAAATAAATTATATAGACTAAAAAATTGAAATTTTAATTCTTATCCAATCAAAATATTCGATTAATAGCTTATTGGAATTAATGAGTATTATATTACACATGTTTTCTACGTAACATAAATTCTCTTACACGCTCATTGCCAATCACACATTTTCTATGTAAAATGATTTTCTTTTGTTTATTTTGACTGAAACTCTAATGGTAATACGTCGGTAAAAATGTTTTCTATGTTAAAAATAGAAACCTTGCTGTCCAACGATTTTGATTTAACTATTAGAAGTGTCAGTAGATGTCGACTCTTTGACACCTTATTTTTATGGTAATCTTCAAAAATCACAAAGAGTATAAGTAAATTATAAATATTTTAATTATAAAACGATGATAATGATTTGTAGTTAAAATTTATATTTATTTCTTTTCTAAAAAAAAAATATCAACCAAATGCATACGTTGCAGCGAAAATGGCATTTAAAAAAAAAAACAAGAAAAAAAAAAATAACAGAATACAAGCTATAATAAAAGCAAAAGCTGAAAGAGAAGTCTTAAAAAAGTAAAGAGAAAAGAAAATAAAAAAAAATAAAATTTTATCAATAAAAAAAGGACAACCAGTTATGAAAGATAGAATTGAATTATTATTAGAACAAATTCAAGAAAAATGTAATAAATTATCGGTAAAAAAAATATCTACTTTTATAATATTTATTTAAATATTGATAATGATTTGTTTTTTTTTCAAATATTTAAACTAGAAACTAGAAACCATAAAACATGGCAAGTTAAAAATGGCTTAATTAAAAGTTTCAGTCTTGTTAAGCTTCATTATAATAAAAATGTATAAACTTGTAATAATAATATAATATGAATCAAATAATACAAAATGTATTTTTTTAAATCTTATCCCTGGTTTTCTTTTCTCTTCTTTCACACATTTAAAAATATTTTTAAAAAAATTTATTGAAAATTAATTTTGTATTTGAATAAAGATTAGATGCATTGAGCCTTCTGGACTTTTGATATAATTTAAGAGACTTATTATAACATCCTGATATTTAATTAATTTCAGAGGTAGTGTTCATGTTTTTTTTATTTGGATTTAATACAAATGATCGTTACAGTTGTTGATCATCAGAAGATACCCAAATATCAGGTTTTGTTTGTTCTTGAATAATTGATTTGACACTAGCATCAATTTCTTCTGGTGTATCACCTTCAACAATACCTATAATTTAATTAATAAAAATTAATAATTAATCAATAAACAAAAATAGATATTAAGACAATTATTTTAATTATTAGATAATTTATTTCAACCAGTAAAATAACTTTTAAATTCTTGCTCAATATTCATATAATGTTCATACATTTTTGATGCTTGTTTTTCATTTATACTTTTAACCATTCCCCTGTCGAAAATAATTTATATTAAATTTATATGTATTACTAAATTATTTAAATAATTTATTTATTTAATAACTTACATTATTGAATCGACTGATTTTGGTTTTATAAATATAGCAATTGGGTAAATTGGAACAGCTTGTAATCTTTTAATTGCATTACCACTTACATCAAGTACACAATGTTTTCTCTGTTAAATAAATAATTAATTAAACTAATATTAAATTTAATATTTATGATTTATAAAATATGTTATTTACGTTTTCAAATACCTTTCTAACAGATGCTATTGATGTACCATAACGATTAATATCAAGTTGTCCAACTTCAATAAATAATTGATTTTGTATATCAAGTTCCATTTGTTATTTTGTAACAAAATTATATAATATAATCCTGATAATGATAAAATATAATGATATGATCCTGTTTCTTCCTGACATCTTTTTGCTGTTGTTGTGTCTAAAATTTAAAACAAATATTGGTGTATTTTTCCATTATTTGTTTATGATTATTATTGTTTCTTTTTATAAAATACTTACGTTGTACACCAGTTGTAAATTTTTCACTAAATTCATCAATTAAATCATCAACAATACGATCTGTCAACAGGCCCAAAATAATTATTGGTCTTGGATAATCAATTTCAATTTTTTCAACTTTTTCATATGTTAACTTAAATATTGGAATATTAATAACAGTTCATAAACAAATAAAAAAAATTAATAATACTCACGTTCTTGAGTAAAAAAACTATCAGTGTTTTCATTAAATTTATTCTTTTTACTTTTTCCAAAAGGTAATTTCCAGCTAATTTGGAATTTAAGTTATCAGAAGAAGATATCGTTCAGCAGCTCACTTATCTTCTGAGTCGATACAACTTACCACAGATCTCAACATTACCGACTTGATTTTTGGTCAAAATAAACAAAAGAAAATCATTTAACATAGAAAATGTGTGATTGGCAATGAGCGTGTAAGAGAATTTATGTTACGTAGAAAACATGTGTAATATAATACTCATTAATTCCAATAAGCTATTAATCGAATATTTTGATTGGATAAGAATTAAAATTTCAATTTTTTAGTCTATATAATTTATTTTTATTATAGTTAGTGTCTGATAATTATCGTTTACATGAAAGATTATAGACTTAAGAAAAAAACAATAATAATTTTTACTGACTTTCCAATATTTATTTGATAGAAAAATTTATGAATAGAATACTCGTGATTCAATTATTTTGTTGGAAATATATTATTGATTTGACAATATTTCGATTTGGAATTATACGATAGCTATATTCTAGGGACATATAATATGTGTTATTGCCAATTCTCGTACATTGGAGCCGGGAAATATTGCCAAAGCCGGATAATCGAGTCAAGAATAGCTACCCTGGTCTCTAGACTTCATAGTAAACAAGTATGCGTTACTATAACTACTTGTTCATAATAACTATAGTAACTGGTTTTTGAGTAACTTCTGTTTTAACTTTACAGTTTATCGCATCTAACGACTGACTCGAACAATATAGTGATGTCGACTCGTACTTTTTATTAAAATAACAATATAGATAAAAGCGTACAGTGAATAGTTTGAGTCGATTAGGTACGAATAATAACTATGTATGTTAGAAGGATACATGGAATGGTTAATCAAGGTAATTCGCATCTAAAATTCAGCACGCAATCGTTACTTCAAAACTTATTCGAATGTACTTTCTTCGAGACGTATTCTAAAAAATGTTTTGTTTCATGGAAAGTTAAATTTCCACGATCTCTATTGGATTTTTAAACAATTGTTACGTGCCAGGTTATTATTTTTATTAAATATTAAGATTATAAAATGATTTTGAATAAATAAATTATTAACAATTTATCCGAATATATTTTAGAATAGATCCCGATATTAAAACATTAAATTATTTAAATAAAAACAACACCCTGACACTTAACTATTTTTAATCCTCTTATTTTGCTATTACCTACAGGCTAGCGGGTTAGGAGGGAATGTGATTAGGTTGTAGAAAATAAATGTACCTTGTAGTTTAAAAATCCAATTGTTTTGAGGGCGCGTCAGTCTGGATAGCCGCCGTTGATGAAAGTCAATGGATAAAATACAAGACACAACGAATTTAATATATGAAGAAACACCCCGAATAATCAAAAGTCAATAGTTAGGTTGTAACACAAATAAATTTCCACTTTAATATTTCTATTTAAAATCTAATTAGGTGCTTAATTATTTTATTAGATGTTGACAGTTTTAAGTATAACACGAGAGTGAGTTCCCTCTTTACAATTATTCTTTTTATATTTTCTGAATTTCTAAAATTTATGAGTGGGACTAATAATTAGCCAATGGCCAATTATTGTTCCCATGGTAGTCAGCATTATAAAATTATTATAAAATTATTTGTCTTGAATTTAACGGATGTAAAATATTTATTTACGTCTCTTTGAATAATTAAAATAGGTCAGCAAAAAGTAAAAAATTATAAAAAATGTTAAAATAAAAATAATATAAATTTTGTATAGCTAAAATATCGCGTTACATCCGGTAAATTCCAAACTTAAAAATTAATGGTTTAAATTTAAAAAGAAACGTAATCGCAAATGCGAATACGTAACACAATGTAATTTTTATGAGCCACATTGTGGAAACAAGTTTTGTCTTTATTTAAAAAAGTATATAGTATATAGTATCTATCAAATAACAAAAAACAAGTATTTTGTACAAAAAAAAGTGTCAAGTATTCGAAATTGTAGTCAATTTGTAATGTAACTTGTTTTGCCATTAATGAATTTTTTGATATAAAAAAAAATATGATACAATAAAAAGCAACGAAGAAATTTTATTTTCGATACATGTAGTTAAATCTAAATTGTTGAAAAAAAACATTATACTTGACTCCGCTATACATAAGATTAAATAATATTGGCTCAAAATTTAATTTTAAATTCAGGAAAAACTACGCTGGGTCAAGTATAATTTTTTTTATTATTATTATTTTTTTTTTTTTCAACAATTTTGATTTAACTACATGTATCGAAAATAAAATTTCTTCGTTTGTTTTTATTGTATTATATTTTTTTCATATCAAAAAATTAATTAATGGCAAAATCAAGTTACATTACAAATTGACTACAATTTCGAAAACTTGACGCTTTTTTTGTACAAAATACTTGTTTTTTGTTTTTTGTTAGATATCACATCTTTTTTTTTGAAGTTTTTTTTGTATCAAACACAATTCATGCATCATCAAGTTTAATATTTATTTATAATTGTTTTACCGGTGTATCATTTGATGGTTCCATTTTTTAAAAAAAATTTTTATAAACTAATTCAACCCTCACAATTTCAAAAAAATTATTTGAAAAATTCTAACCTCCCCGGAAAGGGGTAAAAAAAAAAATAAATAGAAAATCGTTAATTTTGAGCTTCCTTTTTAAAATAGAAAAAAATGTTCGAAATAAAAATTGTAAATTAAATTTTTTTAAGGCTGAATGTCAAAATATTAAAGAAAAATTCCCTCTCACAGATTTTGATCAAAGTGGGCTCATTTTTTAAGTGAAATAAAAATCTATTTTATCAAATTTTTGTTGTAATTTTCTATCACGTTTTAACTGAGATAATTAGTGTCAAAGTTGACAACAATTTAGCTTTTTAACACACAAGCATAGGGAGTACCGGAACGTTTTCCCTTCTATTGAAAAAACGCTCTCACAGAAAATCTTTATTTTACTACAGCTTATACTTCTTTAACTTACGAAAATTATAAAAAAAAAAATTATCAATTTCTATCACGAATTGTAAATGTCGAACATGGCGCACGAAATGTAAACATGGCAACAGTAATCTTTCTTCTCTATTTTTTTTGGTCTGTTTCATTTATTGCAACCACACACACACACTTACCAGTCCAAGTAGTTTATATGCGAATATGTCTGCATAGGTATATTTGAATAATTGATAATTAAAATTGTATTTCTAAATATTAATAAAATATATTTTATGTTATATTTTTATAGTTTTTAATATATATATTTATTATTCGTATTGGTAAAGAAATTATTGATTATATCAATTTTTTTGGTTTTAATCATTTAGGTTTATTAATATTATTACTATCAGAAGTACAGTCTTGCACTTATCACTTATTATAACATTTGAAAAATATTGAATAAAATTTTACGGCGTTTCACGATCAAAAATTTTATTTCTAAAGTGGTATTAGTGTTCGTAAATACAGGCCGCCCACACTCATACAACTAAAAATGATCCAAGAAAGATCCCTTTTAAATGAATATTTTAAAAAAATTGTTTCTTTTTTTTAAAAAAATTTTTATTAACTAATTCGACCCTTGGGATTTCGAAAAAATTATTTAAAAAATTCTATCCCCCTCGGAAAGGGGTGAAAAAAAAAAAATAAAAAAAAAATCGTTAATTTCTCGGTTTCTAACAATTATAGAAAAAAAAGTTTAAAATAAAAATTGTAGATTAAATTTTTTTAAGGGGGGTACTTCAAATGAATTTTTTTGATTAAACTAACCGTTTAATTAATATTAATTTTTTAAGTTGTAGATTA